>WOXC01001557.1:0-147256 GCA_011680675.1 Gymnobelideus leadbeateri
CAACACAGAAGCTCCTCTACCACATTTTTTTTGTTGTTTACTCACACAATCTATTGAAATTTCATGTTTGATTTTCACAAGTTCATCATATCACTACTTGGGAGGAATGAGTGTCATTGGAAAGTTAGAGATTTCACTATAAGCTCTCTTTTCTCGTCATTCATATAAACATTAAATTAGGATGATTCCTAGGAGACACTATTGATTGCAGTTTTCAGAAATGCCTTGCTGGGGTGGCTAGGTGGCACAGTGAATAGAGAACTGGTCCTGGAGTCAGGAGGACCTGCATTCAAATCTGGCCTCAGACACTTAACACTTACTAGCTGTGTGACCTTGGGCAAGTCATTTAACCCCTATTGCCCTGCCTTCCCCCCTCCAAAAAAAAAGTGCCTTGCTTATCCATACTCTTGGTTTCTTGTCTTAAAATGTCTGTGGTCAAACATATGTATGTAAATATATATAACTATGTATCTCCATAGCTATCTTTCTGTCTGTCTATCATCTGTCTACATATGTGTACATATATTAAGGGTTTTCTGTTTGAGTGGAAAATGGATAAATCATAGTCAACATTTCCTTTTAAAATTGTTTTGTGGTTACTCCATTGACTTTGGCTCACGGAAATTAAATTTTCAAAGCAGTATTTGGGCTACATTGTTATTGTTGAATTGCCTTTGCCCTCTTTCCTGATTGCCCTTTTAGTATAGTCTGTTTGTTCAATTAGAAGACTGAGTGATTAAAAAAAAGGAATCATAAAATTGTAAAGGTTATTTTTAACCTACTAAATTCTACTCACCTTTTGGCCAAAGCTTGATATTATCAAGTTCTTTTCTGTTCTATCCAGTTTTGCCAACCATGGCCCAAACTGAAACCAAATCTATTTATTAAGCCACACCAGACCAAGCCAATCAGGCTCAGTCCTATGCCAACTGGTTATAATAGCTGACTCTAATGATGAAACAGAAACCAGTGTTAAATGCAAACCCAAAACAAACAAACAAATTCTTCCAGATTGGATGTTTCACGTTCTCATTTGAGACACTGGATATCCACTATAAATTTTCTCACTGGATGGAATCTGATTGAATATGAGTATTACTTTCAAGAACCATGTAATTTCTGTTCTCTGAAAATGATTTAAAAATATGCTCCAGTATCTTTAGACTCCCAGATTCCTACTTTGGCCCTATTACAGCAGTTAATTATATTTATTGTAGTGATGTGATGTTTGGAAGACTAGTTGTTCTTACTGCTTGTGGTTTTCATCCCTGCACAAGTCTATGACCACAGTAACCACATTAGCCTGGCTCAGGCACTCCATATTTTACAAAGTAATTCAGAACCACCCAAAACCCCTTCAAGATTATAATCTATTTCTTAAACATGTAACATTTGAAAGTACTTTGCTGTCACCCCAGATTAACAGAAATGGAAAACGGTTGCTGTTCTGAAAATGTGCAGTCTAAGCCAGAAACTGATTCAATACAACCCATTTTACTACCCAGTAAAGAGATACTTAGCATCATTTTCAAACAATAATTTTATTTGTCTAGATATTCTATTCCAGTGAAGCCTGCTGGACGTGAAATTTCATTAACTCAACAAATGAAGTAAGTTTTGTTGATGTTTCTGGCTCAACGAATTCAACCTGCCAGGTCTTGCTAAAAAGTTTGGGCAGATATGTTGTATGCTTTTTAAATAAAGTTGAAGTCATGAGTTAAAACACATACATACATACACATCTCTGCATAGCTTACCATTGGCATTGCAAAATCATCATAGTGAATTTATTTAAATATTCTATAATTCAGAGATATATCAGCAGTCAAATATTAAGTATTGAACTAAAAATACAAATATTTTAATGTTATAATCCTTTGTCCCTGGAGAATGGAGTTTTAAGCCTTGACACTTTAAGGTCATGAGTCATTCTATTACTTTAGCCTCTAGTCTCTGCAGGATTTGCCTTTAAAATGAAAGTACTTTACAAGATGGCACACGTTTCACCAACCTTCTGAAAATGTTAGAGCTAGATAGCAAAATGTCAAGTTTTTCTACAAGAGTCTCAACTTCTTCAGGGCAGGGGATTGTATTTTCTTCATCTTTATATCCATCTCAGTCCCCAACTCAGGGCCTTGAACGTGGTCAGAACTCAAAAGGCATGCTGACTTTAATTGACCTGAATTGAGTTAAAAATCAATAGTGAAAGCTCACACTGGTGTGGCTTTTTCATCAAAGTAATCTGGCCAAAGGATTTGGAAAAAAATTTATGAGACCCATTCACACTCCCTTCATCCAATCCAATCTTCATTGCCCCCTGCCACACTAATCACTGCCGCCCGCCCATCTTCTCACTCATTTCTGCTTATTTCCTCATTATCAGTAAGCCTGGGAAGCATTTACTCAGAAACATGAGCTGAGCCTACACAATTGTAGCAGAATTGGACACTAGGTTTTTTACTTCAGTCATCATACCCATCTCTACAAATGATTTCTGTTTCCAATTAGGCCGTAGTAATGAGCCATGGTGAATTGGACCCACAGAAAATTTTGGGTATGTAGGATTACAACCTAGTTGTATGAACTTATCCTGAGACTCTATCAAACAAACAAAAAAAAGGGACTTGAAAAAGGAAAAGGGAAATATATTCAAATTCTTTTTTCATCTGATTCCTGATTTTAGGATTTATTTTTTGTTTCTGGCTTAGTACAAAGCCTGAATGAGTAAAAGAATAAATTAGGATTGTCCCAGTTTCTTTAAAGTCTTGGGCCAATGATTTTTCAAAGGACAAATCACACTTTGCAAAGAATTTTCCTAAATTGTAACTAATTTTTGAATTTGTAATATATTCTATAAATTTAGTCACTTCTACCATGAATGAAATAACTGTTACTGGGTAACAAAATAAAATGGGACAGCGACCTGCCAATATAAACAAATTGATCCCTGACGTTATGTTTTAGTAAGGAAAAGATGTTTTTTTGTCATTCTAGGTTTATTGTATTTCTGATTGATGTTTAGTGCCTAGATTAAATACTATAAGCACAAAAGTCAAGGACAGAGTATTTGGTGAGATTGTGCTTAGTGCTTCCTGCTTTCATTTTCATCAGAAAAATAATAGCAAGAAATATCTATATCTATAAATTCTTGCTCTTGAAGCAATTTCATTTTCTGCTTTAGTTCTAACTTAGAAGACTTGAAAACTTAGTGAAGATAATTGAATAACCTAAACTTTCCAAATGAGTTCAGTTTATTTCAAGTATTAGTTAAAAATCTGAGAGGCCTTTTTATTAGCCTAGTCTTAATTGTTTCAGAGAGAAAACAAACTTATCTTCAGTGCTTTTGAAACTTGACTTTATGTGTTCATTCAGGTGTCAATAAATAAAGCATAGGATTATATTCTACTCGAAGTTCTGTATCTTGAAATAGAGAAAGGGAATGGGGAGAAAGTCAAGTATTCTTTGGAGTGTTTTGAAATATAAGTTTCTATGGGTTCCTATAAAGATTTCTTATATAGCTGTGCTCTGCAGCTGAAGTACCATCATCTATCTACATGAAGGTTTTTCTGAGTACCCTCCCTCATCCCATTGCTAGGGTCCTTCTTCCCAGACTACCTTGGATTTAACTACTTCATACTTATTCTCTGTATTTATACTGTATGTATTTACATTTGTTCTCTTCCTCCCCAGTTAAAATGGAATCTGGGAGCAGGGATTATTTCATTCTTTGTATTTGTTTAAGCAATGACTAGCAAAGTGCCTATGCTACATGTAGTAGGTGATTAATAAATGCTTTCTGACTGGTTGATACATGTTAGGGACTGCTTTGTCATAGCAAAACAGAACTGCATTGAGATAACATTGGAATAAAACAGTCAGAAACATTAAAATACTGAAGAACGTTGACCTGAAGGCACCTCCTTCCTCCACCCCAGAAAAAGCAGTGAGGAATGCAACCTGATTAAAAGACTGACTATCCAACAGCTTGACTAGTTTGAATTCCAGCCAGACCACCACCAGCCACCTGCTACATGCCTCCTGACCTGTCGAAACCGGGAATTAAGCTTTTTCCCCTTAGAATAACCAATTGGGTTGGCCAGATCATAAATGGACAATATAGACAGAATATGAAAAGTGAATCTCAGAAATAAAAACCATGTTTTCAAATGTGCATATACCATCACCCTATGTAAATATTGTATGTTAGGATATGCATTTTTAAGGTTTGGCTTTTTTTTAAATTAACCAAATCTTTGATTTCATCAGAATAGAGAACTCCTGATGGGGAAACTCCTTTCACTGACACATATGGATAACTCATTTTGGGGGAGTTACCATAAGCATGGAGACATTGTGAATTGCCTATGGTCACATAGTTAGCAGGTAGCAGAGTCAGGCCTTGAAAACTTGAATGTTTCTCGTTCCAAGTCTGGTCAATTCTCTTCAGTACTACCTTGTCCTTCGCTCAGCATTCAACTACCCATAATTATCATTCATCAACTGGTAGTTTTCAAAAACTAGGTTTTGTAGAGACTGTTTGTATCTCTCCAACATGAGTCAAAGCATGTCAAGGGAATTCTCTAGGGTTAATCATATTCCATAATGGGATACAGAATACTCTGTCTGGCAATGCTAAATCATAATAATATTAATAACGATAAGAGCTCACATTTATACCACACTTGCAATTTTGCTAAGTGCTTTGTATGTACTGATTCCTTTTATGTTCCAGGTATTTGTTGGGTAATGATGATTAATCAGATGGTCTGTATATTCTATCTATCTTCTCAGGTAATTTTCCATTCATTTGTAAAAAAGTTCTGCTGTAGCGATCAAGAAAGCCCCCTGTTGTGTTTGTGTCTGCTGCTTGTGTCACAGTGCCTGACTCCCAGCAGCCACAGGTGGGCCTGGGACTTCAAAAGGAAGACAGGGCAAAAGACACCTGTGAACAAAGGCGCATGTGAAGGACACATGTGCCCTCATTAGCCATGACTTATAGCCAAATAGGATCCAGGCTCACTGCGGCACCTGCTCTTTATTCTGTGATTTTTTCTGGAGGGACTGGAACAAACACAAAAGTGGGGCCTGAGAAAGAGCCAGGGATGAATGAAAGAGAAAGCTTATTGCCCAGGACTCTCATTCTTATATCTGTCCTGGCCTTTACTACTCCTCTCCAGTTTTACAGAGTCAGAACTGATGTTGATTCTGCCTTTTTGAATCTTAGTTCCTGAGAAAAGAGGCTAATCTGAATTAAAAAAAAATATATATATATATATATGTGTGTGTGTGTGTGTGTGTGTGTGTGTGTGTGTGTGTGTGTGTATACATACACACATATATTTTAGATGGAAATTTAAAAAAATCTCATTATTCAGTATTTATAGATTTGTTCCAGGCTATCTCCTGGTATATTGGAAAGAAATCTAGAATATAGTTGTTTTTTTTTTTTTATTAAAAGGGTCATTCCTTTATCCACTTCTTAAAGAAGCCTATACACTGAATGGAGGTTATCTGAACTCAAAGGAAGAACCTGAAAAGGCCTTCTCTTAAAAGGGCCAGGTTCCCCCACTGCATCCTAGGCCATCTCTAGTCATTCTGATAAACATCTGACCAGAGAGCTCTGGAGGAGAAAGTGAGGCAGGTGACCTTGCACAGCCATCCCTCCCTCAGATCAAAGGCAACTTCAAATCATGTCATCACCTCCCTGATGCCATGGTCCTCTTCGAAAACAAAGGACAAACACAGCAAGAAGAACATGGGAGACCTCTGGACTTAGACCTGGGTGGGACCCTATAAAATATGGAACAAAATGCCTTTATTTTAGAAATTGAGGAAAATTTATTTCAGAGAAGGGAAGTGACTTTTTATTGTCACAGAGGAAATCAGTAGGAGAACTAAGTTCTTAACCCAGAACCTAGGACTCAAAATTGAGTGTTCTTTCAAGGATATAAAATTAGTATTGATTTTTTTGGTTGTCATTTAAAATTGCACATAAAAAGTGAATATTCTCTTATAATAATAACCTGCATTGTATAGAGCTCTAAGTTTTACAAAACGTTTTACAAATATTATCTCATTTCATTCTCCAAACAATTATAGGATGCTGTGAATACCCTCATTTTATAGACAAGGCAATTTAGACAACAGAGGTTAAGTGACTTGCCAGGCTCACATAGCTAGTAAATGTCTGAGGCTGGATTTGAATTTAGGTCTTCCTGATTCCAATCCAGCACTCTATCCACTCTGGCACCCAGCTGCCCCTATTTAATTAGGTGATATAATAAGAGGACAACTAGGCCTGGAATCAGGAAGACCTGAGTTCAAATTAAGTCTCAGGCACTTACTAGCTGTGTGACCCTGGGCAAGTCATTTAACCTTATTTACCTTGGTTTTCCTATCCATAAAATGAGCTGGAGAAGGAAATGGCAAAGTACTCCAGTATCTTTGCCAAGAAAACCCCAAATAAGGTCAAGAAGAATCAGAAACAACTGAAAACGACTGAACAGCAACAAAAATCTAATCATAACAATAAAAAAAAATCCCAAACTATGGATCCATAGTTAGAATTTTTTAGAGGCAAACCATGGAGCCAGTCTTAATCACCATTCTGATATGGTGATTTGACTTGTATTTACATGCTTATTTTCCATATTTTTTTTATCAGTTTATGCATGTTATTCTGATATGGTACTCAGAGTTTTATCTACAATAAGACAATTGCAATGATTTCCCCCTGAAGATACATTGGCCACTTTCTTTTGAGAATTTTGAGATTATGTTTCTGTGTGAACTTAAAATAACAGTTGCAATAGCTAATCTGAAACACTCGGCCTGGCTGCATTGTGCCTGACATTGCTATGGAAAATGTTACCTATTACAATGATGAGCTATCAGCGCATGGCGGGAAGCCTGCCAATGGCCGCACCATACCCATGGCACTGCTTTTGCTTCCTTTGTAGGATTGTTTAAAGGGCTTGCAAAGACATCACCACAATAGCAATCTTGAGCCCCATAATTTTTGTTTTTAACATCGGATAATTAGGCCACTTCCAAACTCTGTATTTTATAGCCTTGCCATCACATCTCTGACTACCCTGCAATCTGACATTGTGCAGTAGGACTGAAGCCCTGCCAGGGAAATCAGAGGCCGGTCACAAATGGACTGTGCTTTTTGGCTGGAGAAAATCATCGAGGTGGTGCTCTGGGGCTGCTAATTTATGACATGGCTCAGCTTCTTTGTCATCTCACCTCCAAGAAGGGCTGATATGAAACTGGAGCTTTTCCCCACACCAGTGGCACCTCTACCCTGCAAATGTACAAGCCCTGCTCCTACTTTTCCCTCTCCAGTCTGGTGTGTTCACTAACACATGTTCCTATAAAACAGTAAAATGAAACAGGCCCCCGCTTTCTTCATTACAAAAACATAAGGTTTTAAAAGATGGTACCCAATTCTCATTTGCTAGAGGTCTAGTCTGAAGCGAGGGGGTAACATTTCCTTTTAAATGACATGAAAAAAATTTTTTTTTCTCCTGCAGGATTACATTTGTCACACATGAAAATACTATTCTTAGTCTCCAGTGCAATCCATTCATTATTTTATAGACCCAAAGAAAGTCCTCCAGTGAGTATTACAAAACCACATCACATAAGGTTTCCTAGTGCTGCATTTTGCATTGGGATCTTTGATTTATCTGACAGCTGTGGAATAATACACACAGCCAGACAACTCCCTAGTGACTCCACATGTGTGAATGCGGAAGAGACAAGCTATGCAAACTCAGGTAGGGATTAACTTACATTCGATTCATTTTTTTCCCCCCTGATCTGACCATTTCTGTTGGAATAATATACCTTAATTGGGGAGGAAGCATGGTCTACTTAGCAGAGGCTGGACTTCAAGTCAGGAGGCCACTGTTCTTGTCCCAGCTCTGCCATTTACTTTTGGTGTAAACCTTGGCAAGTTGCTTAGTTTTTAGGGGCCTCAGTTTCATCATCTGTAAATATATAGATTCATTCCTTTCAAGGGACATTGTGAGGATTAATAATGTGCTTTTAAATGTGTCTATAAAGTGCTTGGGAGAGATTAATGAGACATAGTCTTCCAATGAGTGAAATATTCCTGGGAAGTTTAGGTGTTTTTTTTTTTCAAACCCTGAGAAGAAACTGACTTTCTATGGCTCATGCAGTGGGAACATGTGGTTTTTTTAGGTTGCCTTTTTATAACATGTGTGCTACCAAATTAGATTATGGTATTTGTATGAAAATGGACCATTAAAAAAATCTGCTCACATTGCAACTAAGGAAATGCAGAGCCATTAGAAGTCATGTAGCAGAAACCACGATCACTTGTTGCCCAGAAATCCTGCCCACTAGTGTCAAATAAATCCAAATTTTGCATTAAACCTCAAAAAGGAAAAATAAAATATAGGATATAAATATCATCTGGTCCAAGCTTCTCTTCTCACGAATGAAGAAATTGTGTCCCAGATATATGTAATGACTTGCAAAGGTCATATAGATTGTAATCATGGGACCAGAGCAAGGAGTTAACCACAGGCCCTTAGATCCCTGGTCCGCTTCTTTCCCCATCATGCTGTAGTGCCCAATGCCCAGGGACCAAAAAAGGACCTTTGAAAATTAGACCCAATGCCACTGACATTCTTCAAAAAAAATACCTCAAAGGCAAGTAAGACTGAGAACACTCACCATTGAGTGGGAGAGAAGCCTATATTAAGAATATTTTGCAGATGAAGAAACCAAAGCCCAGATAACTCAAATGCCTGGATATCATTTTGTTCATGATCTCACTGTATAACCAAGGATTTTTTGGGTCACCTGCTCCATTTGCCTTTTGAGCAGAACAGATGGACTTCCTGTTTCAGGTCTCTCACTTGTCCAATCCATTCTCCACACAGCTGCCAAAGCGATTTTCCTAGACCACAGGTCTGACCATATCCCTCCCCTGGCTCAATAAACTCTAGTAGTTCCCTATTATTTCTATCAAATAAAAAAATCCCTTCATCTGATATTAAAAGCCCACTGCTTCCAACCTACTTTTCTAGCCTTATAAATTATTCTCCTTCACATAGTCTTCAGTTTAGTCAATCTGGCTTTTGTCTTTGCACAGCTTATATATGTGCATATTTTCTCCCCTGATGAAATATCTCCCTGAAGGCAGAGGTTGTTTCTTTTCTTTCTTTCTTTCTTTTTTTGTCCTTGTATCTCCAGTTCCTGTGCCTATCTCTATAGTTCTAGCTCATAGCAGGTGCTAAATACATTTTTTTTGTTGCTATTATTCACCAGGGTCAGATATAGATACTATAGAAACTATCCCTAATCTTCTAATGGCTCCTTGGATATCTAATCGTGATATTCAGAAATAGGGTAAATGCATGAGCTTCAGTTGTTTTCTTGATCCTCCCTCCTTCACTTAGCTAAAGATAATTATTGGCCATTGAGTTTTCTGTAATTGCTGGCACTTGTGCTTTTCCTAGAGAAAATGGTCTGGGAAGCATAGTCAAACTCATTTCATTTTTGTCCCTTTCAACTACACGCCAAGCTAGTATTTAGCTCAGGCAGTCTGTAAGCTGAGGTGATCTATTTGTTGGACAAGGGACCACTATTTACTAGGCATTGGCTGTGAAAAGTTCTCTTACGTAGTTCAGGGCTTTCTAGCCAGCTCCTGTTAATATAGACCGGTTGTTCCTCATATATATATCTGTAAGAGAAAACAATGCTTTAGGATCCAAAAATAGTGCTATGAAACACATAGGTAAATTTTAACTGATTGGAAAGAATGATTTGTTTTTCCAAACAAGTACTTTAAAATACTATTGGTAATAATAGGTAATATTTATTCAGGTTTTTAAGATCTATGAAGTGATTTCTGCATGATTTTTTGGATAGTTATTTTAAGCTCTACTGACTGTGTAATGTCAGGCACATCACTTAACCTCAGTTCACTGATCTGTAAAATGAAGGGGTTGGACAAGATGGTCTCTGAGGTCCCTATCATCTTATATCATTTTAGAGATGAGAAAATTGAAGCTCAGCAAAAGTTAAATGACATGTCCATAATCATCCTAAAGCTCAAGCCTGACAATGTCACTCCCTATTCAATAAATGCCAGTGGTTCCCCATCACCTGCAGGATCATATATAAAATCCCGTGTTTGGAATTCAGAGCTCTTTATAATCTGGTCCATTCTTACTTTCCCAGCCTTCTTATACCTTAATCCCTCCACATAATCTGGGATCCAGTGACACCAGCCTCCATGCTCTTCCTTGCATAAGACATCTCCCAATTCCATTCATTTTCACTGACCCTGTTGGAATTCTCTCTTTACTCCTCTCCCTCTTTTGGGTTTCCTGGAAGCTACAAGGAGCTAAAATTCTACCTTCTACAGTTTACTTTTCCTGATCCCTCTGTTGATTACCTCCAATTTTTCATCCCTCTCTCTCTCTCTGAATATACACACATAGACACACATGTCTTTTCATGTACACATACATTCATACGTGTATATACGTGTACATGCAGTTTGTGTATACATAAATACACGTACACATATATATACATGAATACATACACATTATATATATATATCATTATATATAAACATATAGATAAATATATGTGAAAAATAACTTGTGTGTTCTCTCCCCTATTAGACTGTTAGTTCCTTGAGGATAATGTGCCTATCTTTGTAGCCCCAGAACTTAACACAGCTCCTGACACATAGTAGTATCTTAATAAAGGCTTGTTGACTGACTGACTTGATAAAGTTTTAGGGCTGGAGTTGAAATCCAGAATTCTTTTTTTTTTTTTTAGTCTTTTTGGAGGGGGGAAGGCAGAACAATTGGGGTTAAGTGACTTGCCCAAGGTCACACAGCTTGTAACTGTTAAGTGTTTGAGGTCATATTTGAACTCAGGTCCTCCTGACTCCAGGGCCTGTGTTCTATTCACTGTGACATCTAGCTGCCCCCAAGGAACCCAGGATTCTTTATGATAAATCCAGTACTATTTCTACCAATATAGCAACTCAACACTCAACAAATGTTTATTTATTATATTTATTTACCTACAAAGTAGTAGGCTAGAGTCAGGAAGACTCATTATTTTAGTTCAAATCAGGCCTCAGACATTTACTTGCTGTGTGACCCTCATCAAGTTACTTAACCTTGTTTGCCTCAGTTTCCTTATCTGTAAAATGTATTGGGGAAGGAAATGGCAAACCACTTCATTATCTCTGCCAAGGAGATCCCAAATGGGGTCGTTAAGAGTCAGATATGATTGAAAATGGCTAAACAACAACACTACACTAGGCATTTGCTTCATCAACAAACATTTATTAATTTATTGATGACTAGGACTATTGATGTACCAGGACTTGTGCTAAGCACTGGGGATAAAAACAAAAAGAGAGAAAAATGAAAGGCCCTTCCCTCAAGGAGCTAACAAGTTAATGGGGGAGACAACAAACAAACAAGCTATGCACAGGATGAATAGGAAATAGAAGCTTCCTGTGGGAGTTGAGATATTCATTGAAATTTGAAAAAGGCCAGGGAAGCCAATAGATGGAGATGAGAATGGAAAGGATTACAGCAATGGGGAATAGACAGAGAGAATTCTTGGAAGTGAGAGATCTAGTGTCTTGTTACAAGGGGGTCAATGTCTCTAGATGGAAGATGAGGGCAGGGAGTAATGTGTAGGGAGATAGGACTTCTGAAAAGGAGCTTATAGTCTATTAGGAAAATATAAGAGACATAAATAGGCAAAAAGAAAGTGATTTGAGAAAGGAGATTATTCAAACCAATGGAGGAGAAGGTAAGGTTTCCTGTTAACTTGCCTAAGTTAGGAATGAATCGATAGATTCTTAGAGGCAAAAGTGAGGAGTGGGTACATTCAAGGCATTGGGAGTCATATAGAAGTGGGGGATGTAATGTTGAATATAGAGAATGGATCACTGAAAAATGTATTTGGAATGTAGAGGCTATACAGTAAGGCTCTGCAGAGGGTGTCCAGAGGCTTACTGAGTAAGATGAAATGAGTTTGGAGGGATAGGTTTGTGCTAGATTATGGAGGGCTTTAAATGCCGAGCAGAAGAGGTTGTGATTTATCCTTATAGAATAATTATGAGTAGGGGCAGAAGATGGGGGGTAATACAGAAAAGAGGACTGAGGAAGAAACGCCAGACAGGTAGGCAAAGCACCAGGAGGGGAGCAGCTTCATCTAGGAAGGAGAGAAGATCCAGAACAGGGCAAGCACTCCAAAGCTGCAGAGAAATGAAATGGGTTGGGGATTAAGAAAGCATTTACCAAATAAGACACAGGTAGAGAGAAACTTTACTCTGAGTACGGATCTGGGAAGTCAGAATATAAGGGATTAAGGAGTGGGAGGTGAAGCAGTCAAGGTAGCCCAGTAGTCACAGTAGTATGGCTAAGAAAGGAAGATCTTGCCTTTTTACACCTAAAAACTCAGGGATATTCTTAAAAACAATTGATTATAAGTATTTCACTAGCAGTGCCTAACTCTCACTAGCCCTTCAGATGGCCATCAGGCATTTGATCAGGGGACTATGGAACTACCTAAACTTTTTATAGCTTTTCCACAGTGGGGAAATCTTAGGGAATGGAGAGAGAGCAGCTAATTATTTCAGGAAACAAAAAAAAAAAAACAACAAAACTATCCTTATGGACTGACATCATAGGGTTTTGTGTGTGTGTGTGTGTGTGTGTGTGTGTGTGTGTGTGTGTACAGGTCAATCTTATATCAGAACTAAGCAAATGGAATGCCTATTTTTTTTTTTTTAGAATTGTATACCAACTCTACAAAGTTAATCAGCCCAGGGTCATTGGAATTCAAAGAATCTCAGACAATTAAATTTAATGGAGCTTTGCAAATACTTAGCAGCCCTTTAATTCATTGTTTGTGGTAGCAATTTTGTGGGCAGTTCAAGGGATTATTGTGTTAATAGTGGGACCAGAATTAATACAAAATGGGAGTGGCTTTAATGGTATGAATAATGCAAAGAATGACAGAATAAGGGAACTAGTACAAAAGGTACAATAATGTATTTCTATAACCTCAGGGATAGCAACTGGACTTATCATTTCATTAGGTTGGGGAACTCCCAGGGGAGGTAACTCCCTCTGCTATGGCAGCTGGGCACTGTCTGTAAGCGACCCTACAGGGTCACACAACCAATTCGTGTCAGAGGTGAGACTTGAAGCAGGTCTCCTGGCTTTGAGGTCAGTTCTCCATTCACTATGCCAGTTTCTCTCTTCCAGTGTGGAGATCTGAAAACACATTCAAAATTGTCAACATTGACTCCCTAGAGAAGGAGCTCTGAATCTCTTTGTTTGTCATGGACCCCTTAGAAACCATATGTATTTCTTCTATAGAATATTGGTTTGAAATAAAGTGAAATCCTTAGGATTACTAAAGAATCAATTATATTGAAATAATTATTAGAATAATAAAATTACCAAGGTCACGGACCCCTGAAATCTCTCTACAGATTCCTTGTGAAGTAGATGTAGAGGAAGCAAAAGTCTCTAACATTAAATGTTTATAAAGGTCTTCATGGGTGTTTTATGAGCTATTTAGCACAAATATTATTCTCATTTCACAGATGAAGAAACTGAGGTTCAGGGAGGATAAATGTCTTGCCCCAGACCACACAGCTAGTACTATCTAAATTAGGACTCAAATTTGGAGCCTCAGAGCAGCCCCCAAGCTTGTTCTCCTATATGACAGTATTGAATAAGAAAAATGTAAAGGAAGATTAAAGCATAAGGAGTCAACTGACTGTCAATTCACATTTATCAATGGCTCACAATATGACAGCCCTGTACAAAGCGATGAGAATACGGGGAAAAGGAAAAAAAGGCAAAAGAACAAACAAAAACCATCCCTTCCATAAAACAACAACAACAATAACAACAACAAACAAATAAACAAAAAACAGTCCATGTTCTCAAAAAGCCCTCATTCTAGTGAGCTTAACTACATCTATAGGAGATATCTTCTATTGGGTAAATTGAAGGTATTCTAAGAGGGAAGGCATTAGCATTAGAGGAGGGCCTCTTGCAGAAGATAGACTTTAAGTTGAATCTCTGAGCAGTGACTTTGAGTTGAATTTTTGAGCAGAAAGATAGGAATAGGCAGTTTTAAAAACAAGTGCAAATGTAATAAAGATAAAAAACACGTTCTCACCCTCTTCCCACCCTCTCAATATAGTGCCCACCACTTCCTTTCCCCTCCTTGTCAGTTGTTTTCTGAAGATAGTGAGACCATTTGAAGGTCATTTAACATTATTCTCCATTCTGTTTTCTTTTGCTGCAGTTTTGAAGGATGAGGTAGAAATTCTTGTAAAGGTCAACCTCTTAATCTTATTCCTGACCACATATCTACTTCTTATTTTTAGAAGAGCTGACTTTTTGCCCCTCCCCATTCAACAGAAACTGCTCTATCCAAGGTTATCAATAGTCCCTAAACAACTAGATCCCTTTCTCAATCCTCAACCCAATTGAGTTTTTGGCAATTTTTGAGCAATTGCTTTGGCCTTATTGACCCTGCTCTCTCCTTTGTTCTTCTCCTACCTCTCTAACTGTTCCTTCTCAGTTTCCCTTTCTGGATTTCTATTCATTTCTTAGCCCTTAGCTTAAAGAATGATTATCAAATTCAATGATATAAGTTTAATGTTTGGTCCTCCTGCCAAAACAGTATTAGAAAGAACTCCTAAGCCCTTTGTAATCAGATTTCCAGTGGAAAGCTTATGTTTCTAATCTTCTTACAGCAGCTTTTTCCCTGGCATTCGGGTCACCATTCATTGGGCTTAAAGGTTCTAAAAGCACTCATTGGAATGCCACTTCAAAAGGGTCAAAGATCCCATTGACTGTCTATATTCTGTTCTCTCTCTTTTATTTTTTTTTTTCTGCCAAAGACAAATTAACAAACACAAATCTCCTTCTGAATTCATGAAAATGATGCTCCTTTTGATGAGAAACTAATGAGACAGTGTCTGGTTTTTATTAACAAGCATAAGGAAGTGATTAATTCATGCCAGAAACAAAAGTAAAGATATCATATTAGAAACATTAATATTACAAGGCACTAGCTTATGAGCCACCTAGAGAACCTCTCAGACCACCAGGATACTGAGGAAAGAAAATTTACACACACACACACACACACACACACACACACACAATATTGGGAGCAGGCAACAAATGGATCTGAAATTGGGATCCCTGGTCTTTTGAAAAGTATTACAATTCCTATTCACATTGAAGTATTTATATTATCTCTTCTATTTAGTGTTGATACGTCATAGTCTAGACGGATCTATTCTATCAAACTCCACTTTGTGTTTTATTGTATTTTTTTTTTGCTTTTTTTTTTGGAGGAGGGAGGGCAGGGCAATTGGGGTTAAGTGACTTGCCCAAGGTCACATGGTTAGTTTATTTTCGTGTCAAGTGTCTGAGGCCGGATCCAAACCCAGGTCCTCCTGACTCCAGGGATGGTGCTCTACTCACTGCTCCACCAAGCCAACGCTTGTGTTTTATTGTAAACGTAAATTCTCTCTCATTTTCTCTTTCTCTCTGATACACACATATATACACAAAAGAACATTTCCCTATATTACATAAATGAGAATTGTATATAAAACTATGCTGCTAGTTTTTTTAAACATACATGTTTTTTACATGCTATTTTCAAAGCTGTCTTGTTTTTCTGTACATTCTTTTGAATGCTTAATTTTTTTTTCCGTTCATTTACAAAAATGTTTTGATCATCATTCTTGTATTCTACATCAATATTGCTAATGCAGCTAGGACCTGATTAATGCCAATAATGAATCTCCCAGAAGTGGTCACATTATTTGAATTTGCTCTGCATATTTCCTTTGGTGCTGGAACCACAGACCATATTTACATAATTATAACATTGAATACTGTCAACCTGAAGATATGCAACCATTTCAAATCATTCATTATTTTCAAAATTTAGACCTAGATGTCCCTCTCTTCTTCTCTAATCCCTTACCATTTATAGAAACCCCAAACCTCTGTATTAAGTAAACAGTGTCAAAAATGACATACCTACACAGTGGCCATCTACACTAATGTTTTTTGCAATATAAGTCCATTGTCTTAGTCAGACAATTCTGTGACATTTTAAGTAGTTAGTCTGCTTTCTTTGATTGTTGCTTATTTTCTTTTTTTAAAGTCATTTCATTTTAAAATTTTGTACATAATATTTTATTTTCCCCAATTACACATTAAACAATCTTTAATGTACATTTTAAAATAAAGTTTATTCTTATTTTCTAAGATGGGGGTTCTTGAATGAAGTCTATGGATATATTTTAGAGGTTACATGATGAACTTTTAATATTGGAACTTTTAATATTTTGATAACTATTTCTATATAACTGATTTCCTTTGCAATTCAATATATTTGATTTTGTACATTAAAAAAAAAACAACACTCAAGATGGCGGAGTAGGAACAGCTCATCCAAGCCACTCTGCCCCCAGATTCCCCCCAAACTATGTAAAAGGGGACTCTGAACAACTTCTGGAGCCCCAGCACCCACAGAACGACACAGAGAAGCTAACCTCCCGCTGAGGACAGCCCAGCAGCCCTGCAGGAAGGACCAGGGCAGCGGTCTGGAAGCCCGCAGCACGCAGAGCGCGGGAAGCCAAGCTGATATCCCCTGAGCCGAGGTTTTAGCCCCAGGGCAGCAGGGCCAACAGCCTGCTGGAGGAACACCAGTAGCTGTGGCGGCTCCAGAATTATCAACATAGACATGCCTAGGACAAAGTAAGAGGTTGGTGTCCTATGGACTTTAGGACCTGTATTTGGAGAATGCGTCAGCTCCCTCCCCTGGGGGCTAGAAGCCTCTGAGGAGACCCACCATTTTGTAGTTTTCAGAGGCAGCTCCAGCTCCTGGCCTGCAGAACCATAGGGAGATCCAGCAATCAGTCTTGGGGGGTAATTGCTCTTGCTTTAACCTCCCTGGATCTGGATTGTGATCTAGGGTGGAAGTCGTGGGTGGGTTTACAGCTTGCCAGAAAGGGAAGTTGCCCCCCACACGTTCGGGACGAAAATTCCTCTATCTGGCCTTAAAGCCATAGTGTGGCAACAAGCCCAAAAGTCAAGTAATTAAGTGGCAACATGCCAAGGCAAAGGAAACAGAAAAATGCAACCCTAGACTCCTATTTTGGGGGCATAGAGCGGGAAAAGGACTGTGAGGTCAGAAGTCCTGCTCCAAAAGCCCCAGGGGAAAACATGAGCGGGTTGCAGGCCATAGAGGACCTTAAGAAGGGCTTTAAAAATCAAATAAGAGAAGTGGAGGAAAAATTAGAAAGAGAAATGAGAAGGATGCAGGAAAAGTATGAAATGAGGGTCAACAGCCTAACTGAGGAAAACAACACCTTAAAAAATAGACTAGCTCAAATGGCAAAGGAGGCCCAAAAGGGCAATGAGGAGAAGAATGCCTTAAAAAGTCGAATTTGCCAGATGGAAAAAGAATCTCAAAAGTTCACTGAGGAGATTCATTCCTTCAGAGTTAGACTGGAGCAAATGGAAGCTAATGACTTTATGAGAAATCAAGATGCTGTTAAGCAGATCCAAACAAATGAAAGATTAGAAGGCAATGTGAAATATCTCATGGGAAAAACCACTGACCTGGAAAATAGATCCAGGAGAGACAATTTAAAAATTATTGGACTACCTGAAAGCCATGATCAAAGAAAGAACCTAGAAATCACCCTTCAAGAAATTCTCAAGGAAAACTGCCCTGATGTTTTAGATCCAGAGGGCAAAATAGAGGTTGAAAGAATCCACTGAACACCTCCTGAAAAAGATCCCAAAAAGAAAACTCCCAGGAATATTATAGCCAGGTTCCAGAATCCCCAGATCAAGGAGAAAATACTACAAGCAGCCAGGAAGAAACAGTTTCAATATTGTGGAAACACAATCAGAATAGCCCAGGACCTGGCAGCTTCTACACTGAGGGATCAAAGGGCATGGAATATGATATTCCAGAGGGCAAAAGAGCTGGGAATGAACCCAAGGGTCACCTACCCAGCAAAACTGAGTATTTTGTTTCAGGGGAAAATATGGTCATTCAGTGGAATAGAGGACTTTCAAGCATTCTTGAGGAAAAAACCATAATTGAATAGAAAATTTGACATCCAGACACAAGAAGGAAGAGATGCCTGAGAAGGTAATCAGGGAAAAGAAATCAAAAGGAACTTATCAAAGTTGAACTATTTACATTCCTATATGGAAAAGCAATAACTGTGACTGATGATATCTTTCTCACTATGAAAATAATGGAAGGGGGTGTGGTCATATGAATACATATGTGAATATGTGTGTAGATGGTTACAGTTATATATGGATAGAGGGCATAGGTTGAATTTGTTGGGAAGGGAGAATACTCAAGGGATGAAATTATGAGGTGAGAGAGGAAAGTGGCAAGAGGAGATGGGGAGAGACAGGGTAGGGTAAACTATCTTATGTAGAAGAAGCAAGGGGAAGTGGTTGCAAAGGAGAGGAAGAATAGGAAGGTAAAAAGGCAAAACCACATTCTCATTGAATTTGGTTCAGGGAGAGAATGACATACATACTAAATGGGATATCTCAACCTGCAGCAGAATAGGGGGAAGGAGGATGAGAGGAGGGAAGATGGATGGGAGGGCATCCTTGGGGTGAGGGGAGGTTGGAAGTACCCACTATAGAAGAGGGACAGGATCATGTAGGGAATGGACCAGGTGGGGGGTGGGATGAGTGGGAGGAATTATAAGCAGCCTTGTACAATATATCTACTATGATAATGTTTTGCATAGCTAGACATGTACAACACATACTGAATTACTTATCTCCCCAGAGGGAATGGGTGACAAGGGAGGAAGGAAATGGATCTGAAAGTCGAGGTCTTAACATTAAATGTTTCAAATATATATAAATACTATTATTAATACTCTTTTGCTTATAATTGGGACATAAGATGTGCAGGCATTGGGACACAAAAATTCACCTTCCTCTAATGGAAAAGTCGAAGGGGGTATGGGAGAAGGTATGGTAGAGAGCAGATTGGAGGAAGCAATATCTTGTGGGACTGCTATTCTGGGAGGTTGGGTAGGGGAATAACAGGGGGAAAATGATTGTAACTCAAAATCTGGCAGAAATGAATGATGTAAAACAGAAGTTAATAAAGCATTTGTTTAATAAAAAAAAAAAAACAACAACACTTTGAGAAGAGGTCCATAGTCTTCACCAGAATGCCAACAGGGTCCAAGACACACACAAGACATTTAAGAATAACTTTTCTAAGGAGTCAGGGTTTGTTGTGTTATATCCATATTCAAAGTTAAGTGTTAAAAAACTTTCATAGATCAGGCAACTAGGGGACAGAGTAGATTAGATAGAGTGCTAGGCCCATAGTCAAGAAATATTCTCTTTCTGTGTTCAAATTTGGTCTCAGATACTTACTAGCTCTGTGACTTTGGGCAAATCACTTATCCCCACTTGCCTTAATTTCCTCATCTATAAAATGAACTGGAGAAGGTAATGGCAAACCACCCCAGTAAATTTGCCAAGAAAAGCCCAAATGGGGTCATGAAGAGTTGGACATGACTACAAAAAAGACTGAAAAAAAAAGTGAAAAGGTCCTTAGTGACCATGGAGTCAAACCCGTACTGAAAAGGAATCTCAAATATCACATATATGAAAAGTTGTCATCCAGGCTTTTCTTGAAGACTTCCAAGCAGGGAGAAAAGGAAAGCTGACCACATCTCATGGTCATCCATTCCACTGCTGGGTAGCTCTAATTACTGGGAAATTTCTTTAACTATAATGACTAAATTTGCCTCTGTAACTTCCACCCATTTTTCCTGATACTGCCCTTTGGGACTACAAAGAACAAATCTAATCTCTTTTTTCACATGGCAGCCCTTCAAATACTTTCATACAGCCCTCATTGAACCCTCCTCCTCACTTCACTTCTTCTTCAGGCCAAATATTTCCTGTTCCTTTAATTGATCTTTATATGACTTGGGTTCAAGAATAACTGCTTTCCTCTGGAAAATTTTTACCTTCTCAATGTTTTTCTTAAATGGTGGTGCCCAGAATTTAACACAATGATCCAAATGCCTTCTGACTCGGGCAAAGTACTGAGAGATTATCACCTTGAAATGATGCTGTTCTTAATGTGGCAAAAGATTGACTTTATAGTGAGTTTGCAGGCAAGTAAAATTTCTCCCCCCACACCCTGGGCAATTGGGGTTAAGTGACTTGCACAAGGTCACATGGCTAGTTAAGTGTTAAGTGTCTGAGGCTGGATTTGAACTCAGGTCCTCCTGACTCTAGGGCTGATGCTCTATTCACTGTGCCACCAAGCCACCCATAAGTAAAATTTCTAAATCTATTTTAGACAAATTGCTGTCTCACCATTCTTCCTCCAATTTATACTTTTTATATATTGAATTTTATATATTGAATATATTTGAATATATAATATACTGGATATATTATATATTTTATATATTGAATTTTATATATTTTATTTTACCTATTTAGTACTTTACACTATTGAATTTAAGCTTATTTTATTCTAGCCCATCAAATTATTTTGAGTTCCTCATTTTTTTATCTAGTGTATTGCCTATCCTTTTCAGCTCTGAGTCAATTCCAAATTTGATAAGGTTTTTATTTACACCTTTATTTAAGTCAATCAGCCAACAATATAGTAGGTGCCTAATATATGTTTATTGATTGATTGACTATTGTACTAAAGGCATTGTACTAAATGCTGGTCCTACAAAGAAAGGCAAAAACAACTCCTACTCTTTAGGAGCTCACATTCTAATAGAGGAGACAATACAAAAACTAGGTCCATATGCTATAAGTGAGGATGTGACAGAAACCCAGAAAGGCCTCTTGTAGAAGGTGGGATTTGAGCTGAGCCTTTAATAAAGCCAGGGAAATGATGAAGTGGAGGTGAGGTAGCCAAGGAGTCCAGTCATGGTAGATAGGGAGTGTAAAAGGTCCAGGGTCAAGAAACAGCATATCTTATGTAAGGAACAGCAAGAAATTCAATGTTGCTGAATATTAGCATAAGAATATTAAGAAGATAGGAAGAGCCCAAGTTGATAAGGACTTTAAAAATTCAAACAGAAGATTTTATAAATGATCCTGGAGGTAATAGGGAGCCATTGGAGTTTATTGCGTGGGTAGGAGGGGTGACACAGTCATGTTGGCAGACTAGTTGGGATTAGACTGGGATGGGGAGAGGCTTGGGGTAGAGAGACCAGTCAGAAGGCTGTTGAAATAAACAGTCCAGGAGTGAAGTAGGGATGAACAGAGCCAGGGTCATAGTATGAGTGGAGAGAAGGGGATGTATACAAGAGATAGAAAGAACAAACCTTGGCATTAGATTTGAAAAGTGGTGTGATTGTAGCTGCAGAGTAAAACATGACATCTATATTTTAAGCCTGGGTGACTGGGAAGATGGTGGGTCTTTTGAGAGTAAAAGGGAAGCTGGGAAAAAGGGCATAGCTTGGGGGGAAAGATACTGAGTTTTGTTTAGGCATGAGATTGAAATTTCTATGGGATCAGTTTGAAATGTTGAATAGCCAGTTGGTGATGTGAGACTGGAGGTCAGCAGAGAAGTTAGGACTGGAAAAATCTGGGAATCATTTACATAGCACTAATAATTGACCTTATGGGATTTGATGAAATCACCAGGTGAAATAGTATGGAAAGAGAAGTTCTAGGACAGAGCCTTTGGGGAATTCACAGTGGTTGTATCCTAGGGGAAGATTCAGAAAAACAAACAGAGAAACAGTGATCAAAGAGGCATAAGGGCAACCAAGAGAGTGACTAATGTCTTGGAAATCTAGCAAGGAGAGTAAATTCAGAGGAAAAGAGTGATCAATAGTGTCAGAGGTTGTCGTGTGAGAAAGATAAGAACTAAGAAAAAGACCTTTTGCAGTAGGTTTCTCTAATAAGTCTCATTTCCAAGATAGAAAGGTTACTGATTCACATTTATGAGATTAAGAGTTATTAGCAATCAAATGACTAAAGGATATTATCAAAGTTTTCAGAGGAAGAAATCCTCTGAAGCTATCATGGTCATATAAAAATACAATATTACAAATCACTAATAATTATTAAAAACATGAATTAAGGCATTTCTAAGGCTTTACCTTATACTCCTTAGATCAACAAAGCTGACAAAAAAGAAGGCAAAAGCTGAAGGGTTTTCTGAATTAGTCTAGTCATTCTAGAAAATAATTTGGAACAATATCCAAAAAGTTAATAAATTCTATAGTCCTTGAACCAGTGAGACTATTAGTAGGTCTATACTATGTGTATGTACATGCATATTCACACATATAGAGACAGAGAGAGACAGAGGGAGAGAGACAGAGAGACAAAGATAGACAGAGACAGAGACAGATAGCAGATTTGCCTGCATAATGGTGGAGACTTAACTAGGGTGATACCTATTATTGTAAACAGCTTCAGAGAAACCTGAGAAGACTTTCATGAACTAATGTAAAGTGAAGTGAGCAGAATCAGGAGGACAATTTAAATAATAACCACAACACCATAAAGACAAACAATTTTGAAAAATTTCTGCATAATGAAATGACCAACCATTATTCCAGAAGAATTATAAGGAAATTCACTGCCCAATCCCTGATAGAGAAATGATGGACTAAGGTTACAATTCTAGGTGTATGTTTTTTGAACATGGCCAATATGAAAATGGGTTTTGTTTGTATAGTTATGAGGATTTAAAAGATTATTCTTTTCTTTTCTTCATTTCTTTTCTCCTCCCCCTCTTTTTTATTGTGGTAGGAGATGAGATAAAAACATTTATAAATTAAAGAAGTAAATTTTAATTTTCAAAAGAAAAATTCATGGGATTTGGCAATTAATAGGTCATTGGTAACTTTGGAGAGAGTTGTTTGTTGTGGTTGTTTGTTTGCCCTTCATTCTTGAAGAAACGTTGAAGGGCTTCATTTGAAAGATGAGATTGGAAGCCAGACTGCTAGAATTCAAAGACCCTTCAGTGTGATCACCAGACTGGGAAAATTTGAATAGCAAGGAATTCAAGCCATCAGGGAGTTTTGAACATGGGAAGATTTGAACATTGGTTTGCAAACAGCTGGGCAGCTTTAGTTTACCAATGTAAATTGTTTATTTTTGGTTTCATATTTTGTAAGAGGGTTTGCTTTCACACTCAAGCCCTTGAGGAAAAAGGAATCACTTAGCATTGTCGGGGTACAAGTAGGCCCCAATAGAATCTTCTGTGTGAGGGGAACACAACCTGTGCTCCTATGTTCTACAGGCATTCCTCTCATCCCTACTCCAGTCCATGTAATTTCACAATCATAAGCCAGTACTTTCTGGAATTCTCCCTTTCTGTGCCTGCATGATTCACCAGAATTGAATAGTAGTCATTCATTTTCAAGAAGTAGTGGAATATCCTCTGTCATTTCTTGGATCTCTTTTTTAAATTTATTACCAAGTTATGAGAAATAACTGCCCCAGAAACTCTGAGCAGTGAATCACTAACCACCTTAATTTTCCTCTTGCCTTAACTGGAGTCTTCTCATGTCTGGGTTATTAAGGATATTTTCTAGGTCCTAGACAAGATATATTTTTAGTTCTGTATTAGTTTAATATCATCCTTGCTGCTACAGATGTCGCTTTATTATAGTATCAAAGCATCCCTTAAAGTTGGAAAGTACTTTAGGGGTTATCCAGTCCAATCTAGCCAAATCCACCGGCAAACCATGAACACTGTTCACCCTATGTTCAATTTGTCAATAAGATCAAGCTTTACTGCATCGAAAACAACTACTTTATAAGGCTACATCTAGTTGAAGGAAAATTCCATAAGGACAAGGATTTTCATTTCACTTTTGATTCCCTAAGTACAACACAATGAACATAAAGAGGGATTTAACAAAAGTGTGTAAGTTAGTCAACAAGCATTTATGAAACCCTTGCCACTGTGCCAAGCACTGTGCTAAACACTAAGGATATTAAGAAAGGCAAGTAGCTCCAGCCATCAAGGAGCTTCCATTCTAATAGGAAAGACAACATGAAAAAAAAAAGTACATACAAAAATACATACAGAGTAGATGGAAGCTGTTGAGTTGAATTGAATTAAATAAACAGAATAAATGAGTTATGCTTCATTGTGCCATTTATTTCTAAATTAGTGTCTTTTATAATCAAGCAATACTCTTACCTTGTTTTTGTGAATTGAAGATATCGTATTAGCATCCTAATTGGAAGTGAGCTCTGCCTTTGGTGACTACATCTCTAGAGAAATATCCTACTGCAGCAGTGACCCAAAACAGCCACAGTTACCAAGCAGATGATGATAATGACCTTCAGAAATTACAGTTTCCATCTGTTTCTTTCCCTTGTGTCAAATATTTCATTAAAGTGTCTAGCAAATTAATTTTAAAATCTATTTCTAATAAACAGGGAGTGTTTCCAATGGGTCATCTCTAGTTTTTGTAAAAGGTTAATATTATCACATTATTCTTTGTGTTTACTAGTTGAAAGTAAGACTTCTTAGCTAATAAGAAACTTCTATTCCTATTACCACTGACAAGGAGATGATCTATCTAGGCTCCCTGTCTGGAAGTGATCCTTTTTTCTGCAGAAGCAAATAAAGATTTATAGAGTGATGCCAACAGTCATATAGGTGACTAACAGAAGCTTCCCATAAGTAGGTGAGGTCTGATTTCTAATAATTATTGCTTGTTCTGTTTTTCTACCTCATTTTTCCTATTTTTCCTCTTGGTACTTTTTTTTGCTGTTTTCCAGTGTTGTTGTTATTCAGTCATTTCAGCCATGTCCAACTCTCATTGACCCCATTTGGGATTTTCTTGGCAGATACTGGAGTGGTTGGTCATTTTCTTCTCTAGTTTGTTTTACAGATGAGAAAACTGAGGCATACAGGATTAAGAGCCTTGCCCAAGGTCACAGAGTTAGTAAGTGTCTGAGACTGGATTTGAACTCAGGCCCGACTGTAGACCAGGCACTGCGTTCACTGTGCCATTTAGCTGCCCATATGTCCCACTAATCTATTTCTATTTTGCATGATTTTCTTCCTTGTCTCTCCCTCTAAATGTTTAATATCCAGTATTACCATTTCTTCCATGTTCCACCCTCCACCCCATCCTCTCTTCTGGGTTCCATTATTGTCATTTTGGAGAGATGCGTGGTACAGGGGGAAAAGAGCTCTGGATTTGAACTCAAAGGAAATGGGCTTGAATTTTGTCTCTGCCACGTCCAACATGCCTGTAGACCATTAGCTTTACCTCCCCAGGACTCAGTTTTCTTATCTATAAAATGAAGGGACTGAATTTAGATGATTTCCAAGATCTCTTAGTACCAGTACTGAGATCCTGTTGGCCTCAGATTTTTGAATATGCTCTGTATTTCTAGTAGCAATAAGTCAATTAGGTTTTAACTTGTCCATTTTTTGTTTGGTTAATTCTCCACTTTTGTTAATTTCAAGTTAGTTTTCTGCGGGCAGAGAAGCATTTTAGCAGTGCACTAATTTCTGCATGGAGATGGCAGAGCACACACTCATTATTCCCAACCCAAACACAACATTCCACAAAACCTGGTACTCATGTTTGTCTAGTACCTTAAGTTTCCCTCGGCGAATGGCACTAAACCATGTGTGATGTAGCCTCTTAGACAAGAGAGAAGCAAGGCAGCTGAATGAGTATATTTTGGCAAACCATAAATCTTAGATTAATTAGTAATTGAAAGAACTAGAAGGAAAAAAAGGTGACTAAAAAAATAAAAAAAATGTAATATGATCAAGCTGAAAATAATTCTGGTCACTCTTGAAGATATTTTGCATTTCAAAGGGGAATGCTTCTGGTTAATGTTCCGGATACCAGATGGGGAATCAGATTAGCTATTTTATTTTCCAAAATAACTTGTGTTTTTGTCATTATAATTTAGCATTTACTGAATACCAACAATGTGTTATCCTTCTGTTAGGTATACTTTCACTAGGAGTTAGATAGTCAGTGATGATACTAACCCAGGCTAAGGATAAAGAAGGTTTAAGTGGTTCTGAAATAACAGATAATACAGAGTAAGGTGTTGGGGTGAGAGGAGGATAAGGCTGACCTGAAGGTGAGGCATTCAAAAATCACACATCCAGGAAAGAACAATTTAGGGGTAGGGGCAGCTAGATGGCGCAGTGAATAGAGTGGGGCCCTGAAGTCAGGAAGACCTTAGTTCAAATTCAGCCTCAGACACTTGACACTTAAGTGGCTGTGTGACCTCGGGCAAGTCACTTAACCCCAAATGCCTTGCCTTCCCATATCCAAAAAAAAGGAGAAAAAAGAAACATTTAAGGGACAGTAGTAAACATATTTCAATATTACCTTATTTGTCTAATCAATAAAGTATTTATTGAGTCTTCTATGTGTCTAAGCTCTACAGATATAAAGAAACAAAGTGAAACCCTGTTTTATATGTGCTTATCTCCTACTGGGGAAGACATCATGTATACTATACATATAGGTTCATATACAATTCAATCCTATTACTCCCAGAAAGGACATGTCAGTCATTTGCTCTGTGAATACAATCTAAACCATCCTTATGATTTCTCTGCCTGAAATAATCTTCCCTAGACACAACTACCCTATAAATGTTTTGTCCCTTTAATTAAAAGCAAGCACCTTGAGGTCAGGGACTGTTTAATCTGTTGGTACAGAGTACTGAACCTGGAGTCAAGAAGACCTCAGTTCAATTTCTACCTTAGATACTTACCAGCTTTGTGACCCTGGGCAAGTCACTTAGCTTGGACCATCATTTCTGGACTCCTCCCCTGTCACCATGCTAGACTTTGACAGGTCCTATTTGGCTTTATTTGACTTCAGGACTTCCTGGCACTTTCTAGACCTTTCTAGCCTTGTCATAGCACATGTCCCCTCCTTTACCCTTTCCAGTTCTAGATGTATTGTTTTCCTACAATAAAATGTAAACTCTTTTATGGCAGGGTCTGTCTTGATTGTTATTTTTGTTTTGTTTTGTATCCCTAGTCCTTCACATGCTTCCAGCACATAGTAAGCACTTAAAATGTTTTATCTGTCTTTCTATGTTTCTCTGTGTGTCTCTCTTTCTGTCTCTGTCTCTTTCTCTTTCTCTCTCTCTCACTTTCTCTCTCTTTCTTCCTCTCTCTCTCTCTCTCTCTCTCTCTCTCTCTCTCTCACACACACACACACACACACACACACACGCACACACTAGCTATATGCCCCAGGGCAAATTGCCTAACCACTATCAATTTCAGTTTTTTCATCTGGAAAATGGAGATAAAAAGGACTGAAAGATGTCAGAATTCAAGTACCTAGAGTAAGTTCTGATCCATCATCTATATTTCAATGACAAAGTAAGAAAGGATATAACTCCCTTCACACATTTATTACCCATTATTCTTACTTTTACTATCTCTGTCTGCAGATTATTAAGTGAAGCATTTAATCATTCTCTGGCTAGTGTGTTAAACAAGCGTTGGCCAGTGCCAACCATTTTTGCACCTGCTCTTCTAAAGCAAGATGGGATGCCTGGATGCAGACAATGTCCTCACCTTTCCATAATATTTCAACATGGAAAAAACACTTTTTAAATTAATGGTACTTTTGTGACTTTTAGTAGTACAGTTCCTTCTTTTCCCCCATTTTAGAAATCATTGTCATAATTTGATTTATGTTTGTATAGAATATCGAACAATATCTAGTATTTCCATAGCATGTTAAAATCTGCAAAGCCCTTTACATGTTTGATCCCCACAGCAAACCTCTCAGGCAGGTACTATTATTATTTCCATTTTAAAGAAAAGGAAACTAATGCTGAGTTAAATGCTCAGTGTCTGATAGTAAGGGTCTGAAACAAGAATCAAACGTAGGTCTTCCAGACTCCACCTTCAACAAAGCAGACTGTGATTTCTAGTCACCTAAGTAAAGATATTTTACCTCAGTGCAGGGCTTCATTTGTTTTCCTTTTTTTTAAAATTTTTTTAAAGGAAATGGAGTGGTTTGATTGACCCAGGACAAGTGAATAAAGACCAGGTCTCAGAGACAAGAAGACCTCAGGAGAGCTAGGTGGTGCAGTGAATAGAGTACCAGCCCTGGAGTCAGGAGGACTGAATTCAAATCCAGCCTCACACAAAAACTAGCCATGTGACCTGGACAAGTCACTTAACCCCAATTGCCCCCCAAAAAGAAAGAAAAAAGAAGACCTTCTCTCATGTGTATGTGAGGCCTACCCTCTTCCCCCTTCAAAGGATATAGAATGTATACCCAACCAAGGAGAGGTGACAATTCCCTGTCTCTGATGCATATGGGCTGTGTAACTCTGAGTAAATCACTGATCCTATCACTGCTCTAGGCAATTCTCTAAAACTGAGCTGTAGATGCTGACCTATATTGGTAGAGGGAGTTTTCTTAACTAAGAATTACAATAAAATGAGAGGTCCAGTACACCTCCTAAATCATCAGCCTGGGATCCTTAAGTATATAACACATAGTAGATCATTCCTAAAAGTATACAGCTTTTCTACTCCCACCCCAGTAAACCCAACATTTTGCAAAAGAGAAATCTAGCAATGTGGAGGCATTGAATCATTTATGTGAGTGCATCTAATATCATGGTAAAAATAATATATCTTTGATCAAGGATAAGTGGCTACTTAACAAAGTCAGGGCAGGGAGTTCCACCAAACAAGACAAATAGGCAATCCCTGCCTTCTAGGCACCTTCAATCCAGGACAAATAATATTGACACAGACAAACACGTATAAGAATGTGCAAATGAAATGATGACTGTATATCCAGCTGAGAAACCAAACAGTGATGGCCAGGAGTGGAGAAACAAATCATTATTTACACTTCATGGAGAAGTGATTATTTGTGGTCTTTGTGCTGAGTGAATTCTTCCATTTTAGAGGTGAGTCATTCATTAGATTGAAGAAGGCAGGGAGTTGTCATTCCTCTCCTTGACGGGGGTAGGTTTGGTTGTGTATGGATTCTATAGCCTTTGAAGGTGGAAGGGAGTATGCCTCACAGACATAGGAAAGCAGGGCATTTGGAGAGGAGGGAGTGCCAGGTAAGAAGGTGTGGAGTTGAAAGAGTAGAAATAAATAAGGGGAGTGGTGAGAAGGATTAGACTGAGGTAGCAGCAAGATTTTTAGCAACATTCATTTCATGTTGAATTAAGCATTTTTGAGAGTCACAGAAAGATACCTCAACAACAACTTCCAGGGGTGTGTTCCTTGCTCTGTCTTTTAGTGTGACTGCTTAAAATAGATAAATAAAAATATAATGTATTCTATATTTCTTTCACTGTAATGGTTGAGAATTCAATAGCTACCAAATCTGACATGACTACCCATTATTTGGATAGCAGAAGTACGCCATGCTAACAAGGGCTGAGTAATACAGAGTGAAATGCATGACATCTAGTCAATAAAGACAACAGAGGTGACCTGGGAGAAAAATGTGGGAAGATATAGGGATACTGTGAATGAAGTAACCCTCTATCACCCACTGACAGGCCAGACCCAATGTATGTGATTGTATTATATGTCAAATCATGATTCACTTTGTGTTCTTGGAGCTAGTGTTGATGATTATATCTTTGAAGTAGTCAAGTATTTCTTCACTTCTGCAGAAGTGGATGACAGGCAGTAATAGGTAGTGGATAAAGAGGGAACCCTGATGTCAGAAACATCAGAGTATAAGTCCAATCTCTCATATTTGTTTTTTTCTGAATTTAAGAAACAAAACAAGAACTTGCATAACATAGTAGAGTAGAAAAAAAAAAGGGTGATTGTACATGAAACTGCAAATGTCTTATTGATGCTGACCACGTGATGCTGGGCAGATTACTTACCTTCCTGTTGCTCCTGACAACTCTCTAAGACCATAAGTGTCAGAGCTGCTGGTCATCTGCATTGGAAGATAAGGTTTCTTTACTGGGAGTTCTCTACCCAATGAAAATAGAGATTCATTTCAGATAAAAAAATATATTGAAAAAAATTGAGACCTAAGAAGACTTTAGACTCTAAAACCTTTACTATTATTCACCGTTTTGACTAAAATATTGATTTCTATAATATTAAAATGAAATCATAGGAAAAAATAGGATTACAGATTTTTAAGGTACGCAAAGTCTGTGTAGTATGACTTATATCTCAGCAAGGGCTCCTTCTCTATCATCCCGGAAACATAGTCATCAAACTTCCACTGATGCACATCAATTGAATTAAAGGCAGCCCATTCTACCATTGGATAGTGCTGAACAGTCTTGAAGTGAGGGAAGAGAACAATCATTTATGAAATACCTACTATGTGCCAAGCAATGTGCTAAGTTTTGTAGAAATATTATCTCATTTGATCTTCATAATCCCTCTGAAGTTATTATACGCTCTTTACAGTTGAAAAAACAGAGGCAAAGGTGAAGTGACTTGCCCAAGGTGACCTAAATAGTAAGTGTCTGAAGTCAAATTAAAATCTGTTTCCCTGACTCCTGGCCCAGCACGCTCTACACTATACTATCTCTTTGCCTTACCTTGACCTCCTTTCTAGGCTGAAGTGAGATACAGAAGCACCTGGATGATCAGTAGAATCTTTTAGATCTTCAACCATTACAGTGAAAGAAATATAAAAAACTCAAGACAAATTTCCTTGGTTTTTCACTGTAAGTGTAAAATGGATATAATCTTAGTACTTGTCACCAGAGTGTCAAAGCTAATTGAAATAAAATCCTTATGAGTACTTGAAGCTTATTAAGAAAGTCTTATAGATAGAAAAGATCCGCCATGCTGAGAACAATTGAAGGGAGCAAAGACATTCTGGAAATATTGATACTGTAAAATTTCCTTTGTTATCAGAGCAAGTTCATTATACTTTCATCTAGTTTTATGGCAAGAAAACTTTGTAATTTGGGCTGCTAGGTGGTGCAGTGAATAGAGCACCGGCCCTGGAGTCAGGAGGACTTGAGTTCAAATCTGGCTTCAGACACAACACAAAAAACTAGCCATGTGACCTTGGGCAAGTCACTTAACCCCAATTAAAAGAGAACTAATTCAGTAAATTGTTGGTAAATAAATTTTCTACTCACACATACATAGTTTCAAAGGACAATGTTTAATTTAGGAAAAGATAATCAAGGGCTTCTTGTACACATACACATATACACACATATATATGCATATTCATATATGCATATGTATATGTTGTGTATATATATATATACATATACATATACATGTTGTGTGTATATATATATGTATATAGTATTCTGCTATCGGTACATAGTATGATACATGGCCATATGTACAACGCTAGCAGTTTGAAAAATAGAATTGTTATAGTAATAAAGTCTCACATTTACACTTTAAGCCATTAAAGCTGAAAACTACAGGGAGATCTTTGGTATAGTACATATAGTGCTTTAATATTTTCAAATGCAAAATAAAACAAAACAGAAACTTAAAGAAAGTGACCCCACCCCAACTTAGCTCTAGTACAACTCTCAGTTGAGAACATTTTTATTGTTCACTAGGTGTGAGCAAGACCTAGACCGACCCCTGCAAGAAGAAGTTTGTTGGATTGACTAGGACAGAGACTTCAAACTCAAGGCCCAGAGGCCTTGGAGATTCCAGAGTGTAAACTAATCTAGAGTAAAGTATAATTGGAAAATGTTTAACAAAATGAATAAAATTACAATGTAACATTGAAAATGTTAAATTGTGGTTTTCTAAGTCAATATGTGATTCATTTCTACTTGAGTTTGACACCCCTGGGCTAATACACTTGGACATACCCTCTGTATTGTGTAGATTCAAGAAAAAGAAGCAATCCAACCCTTACAATGTAGCTGAGGGAAAAGACAGGTGCAACCATTTTCTATAATTAGTCAATAAAGATTTCTTAAAGGACTCCTCTGTGCCAGATGCTGTTTTAAGTGCTGGTTGATAAAAAGAAAAGAAAAAAAATATCCTAGTAATCAAGGAGCTTACAGTACAATAGGGGAGAGAATAGGTAAACAACTATGTAGGAATGAAATACATACAGGATGCTTTTGATATAATTGATGTAGGGAAAGAGCTAGCATTCAGTGAATTCAAGAAAGCCTTCTTGTAGAAGGTGGGGTTCTAGCCGGGACTTGGATGAAACCAGGAAAGCCAGAAGGAAGAGATGCAGAGGGAGAGATTGCCAGACATGAGAGACAGCCAGAAAAAATACTATTAGGAGGTAGATTTTCTTATGCTAAGAATAGCAAGGAAGTGAGTGTCACTGCATTGCAGAGTATGTGGGGGTGAGGAGTAGATGTAAGAACAGTAGAAAGGCAGGAAGAGATCAGATTATAAAGAGTTTTAAAAGCCAAACAGGATTTTAGGTGTGATTCTAGAAGTGATAGGAAACCAGTGGAATTTATTGAATAAGGAGTTGTCAAAGGCACACCTGCAATTTGGGAAAATCATTTTGACAGCTGAATGGAGGATGGACGAGAGTGGGAGAGAGATTTGAAACAGGGAGACAAAGCAAAAAGCTACTATTAATAGCACACTCTTAGGTAATGAAGGCCTGCAGTAGGAATGTCAAAGGAGAGATGTTATGGAGGCCCTGGCAACAGATTGGATGGGGGCAGGAAATGAAGGGATGAAGAGTTGAGGATGATGCCTGGGTGGAAAGATGGTGGTGACCTCAACAGTAATAGGGAAATTCTGAAGGGGGGAGCATTTTGGAGGGAAGTATAATGAGTTCAGATTTAGACATGCTGAATTTGAGATATCTTTGGAATATCCAGTTCAAAATGTCTAAACAGGAGTTGGAGACACCGTTGGAGAAAGGTTAGGACTGGATAAATAGATTTGAGAATCATCAATGTAGAGATTATAATTAGATCCACAGGAGCTGATGAATTCACCAACCAAAATAATAGTAGGGAGGGAGAAGAGAAGAGGGTTCAGGAAAGAGCTGTAGGGGGACATTCATTATAAGTGTCATGACTGAGACAAAGCTTCACCAAAGGCCCCTGAGAAACAACAGTCAGACTGGTAGGAGGAAAACCAGTACACTAACACATTACAGCATAGAAGAGTGTCCTGGAAAGCTAGAGAGAAAGAGGTGATTGACAATTTCAAAGGCTGTAGAGAGGTCAAGAAGGATGAGGATTAAGAAAAGGCCATTAGGTTCAGCAAATAAGAAATATTGCTCACCTTGGAGATAGTAGTTTTAGTTGAAGAATGAGGCTGAAATCCAGATGGCATGGTGTTAAGAAGAGAGGAGGAGGAATGGATTCTAATCTTATTCCTTGCCACCTTCTCATCCTGAAAGATTCTTGTACCATGTATAATTTCCTATCCATTTTAAAATTTGTTTTACATGTATTAAAATTTTGTATTTTACTTAAATCAGGGATTTTTATAGTTTAGTCATTCTTGTTTTTATAAATCATGGGTTCTTAACCTGAGGTCATGTGATTTTTATATTTTAGAATATTTTCATCATTGTGTTATGATATAATTTGTTTTCTTTTTGATCCTATATAATTTATTTTATTCATTTAACAACATTATTTTGAGAACTTTTGCATGAAATTTGGGAGAGAACCAACATCCAATGTGGAAAAATAATGAACATGAATTAATTTATCTCATTCAGTAAGTACTATGTGGCTTTACCAGTGCAATAAGACCCATGGGTTTCATAATGTGAAATGTGGTGGTTGGAGGAGGGGAACAAGGTTAAGAGCCCCTGTTCTAAATGATCTCTGAAATGATTTCCATTTAACTGTTAGGAAAATCCTATATCCCTGTCCCTACTGATTTCAACTCTTTAACCCCATTTACTTCAACCTATGGGATCTAGCCATCTCAGTCTTTGAGGTCAGTTCTGACTCTAGGCAGGAAGTATATAAATAATTTCTACCTCAGATAGCAGGGAGTTCAATGTTATGTTATATTGTTGCTTCTGGTACACTGTGCCCTTTCTCCAGATTACTTATTTGCCTCTATGGACCTGAGGTACCTAATTACTATTTTTTGCCTTATCTCCACTCCATGGACATAACTCCTGGCTCTTCTTAGTACCTGATAATTGAGATCCTAGCCTTGTACCACCCTATTCCATCCCATTGCCATGAAAAGTCCCAGTACTGTGATAACAAAAAACAAAAGAAAACAATATTTTCTATTTTTGATGACATTGCTTGAAAAATACTTTTACATACCTTCAGGCATACAAACTTCCTGGACTTCTGTGGGTAATGTCAACTCACTAGTATGAGCGGATGCTGTGATATAATTCTTGAGACTCCTACTCTGAGTGCTTCTTTGAATGACCTCATTCATAAAGATGAAGGCCATAAATTCTGAGGTATGTTAGACAATCAAATTCCTGACCCCTCTGTGACTATGGGAATTTAATATTGTTTTAAGGTTGGGCTCTGCAGTTCAAATATAATTAACCCTGAACCTATTTTCCTCCACAGGCTGAAACAAAGCTTGACAACCAAAGCTTTGCATGGTAATGAGGTGCAAAACAGGTCTAAATAATATACATATTAAAAAAAAAAACACTCTTCATTTATCTTCTTTTAGTTGATATTCTACAAATTTCAACAATTTCACTCAATACTGGAGGTTAAGGTGTAATATAACATAATTTTTGTAGTATTTCCAAGGAGAAAATATCACAAGAGAAAGTAATCTGGTGGCATTCCAGTCCAGGTTTTCAGAGAACCAAGAGGCTACACTACTAGGAGCATACCTCAAGGCTTTCAGATGCTTATCTGAACTATATTCAACCAGCAAATACTTCCATTCAGTTCCTAGTTCTAAAGAACAAAAGTTGAGTAGGGCAGGCCTCCTTTCACCAGTTTGTCCTATCTCTAATCCTGAAATCAATGTTTAATTGTCTTTGGCTATGAAATTAAATGAAAATATATTGTCTCCCTGTAGTTAAAAAATCCTTAAGACTTATCTAGAATGTTAATATACGTGCTGAACTTTTGCACCTAATTCTTCAGAAAGTAGAATCCAGTGTGGGAACATAAGGCACAAAAATAAATTTGCCTCATTTTAACAATGAGTACAAAGTGGCTTCATACACCCCTAGACTTGCTTCTAATGACCTTGGTTCATGTCAGCTTGACAATGCTTTGTAATTAGAGAGTCTCACTCTAAGCAAGGTCCACCCCCAGCCTTGTCCTGTGCCTCCTTCTATTTCTGAACCCCAGCATCAAAGATCTGCTTCAGTTTATTTCATAACCATGTACTGGGAATGTTTTATTGCATTGTGTTAGTAAGGTCTAAGACCAGTTTTGAAGGCATTTCTTCCTTATATTGTTGTGTTATATAGTGTTGTCAGAGTTTTCTAAACCATAGAGTGAGTTTGGTGGCGCAGGGGATAAAGTGCTTGGCCTGGAGTCAGGAAGACCTGAGTTCAAATCCAACTTCATATACTTACTGACTGTATGACTGTAAGTAAATCACTTAACCTCTGTTTGCCTCAGTTTTCTCATCTGTAAAATGGAGTTAATGATAACATTTATTTTCCAGGGTTGTTGGGAAGATCAGAAGAGATGTAAAATGCTTAATATGGCACTTGCTATATGAATGTTAGCTATTCTCCTCCTCATTACTTCCTCTGGGGTATGGGTGGAGTTTGGGTATCTAGGATAGAGTCCTGGGCCTGATGTCAGAAAGATTCATCTTCCTGAGTTCAAATCTATTCTCAGACATTTCCTAGCAGTGTGACCCTGGGCAATTCACTAAATTCTTCCTCAGTGTCCTCATCTGTAAAATGAGCTAGAGAATGAAAGAGTTAACCACTCCAGTATCTTTGCCAAGAGAACCCTAAATAGGGTCACAAAGAGTTAGACACAACCAAAAAGGCTCAACAACAAGAAAAAAGCTGGAGAGTTTGGAACAATGAACATAAATACTGTATAATCTTTTTTGTTTGTTTTTTGGAGGGCAATTGGGGTTAAGTAACTTGTCCAAGGTCACACGGCTAGGTTTTTGTTTGTGTGTGCATTAAGTGTCTGAGGCTGGATCCGAACTGAGGTTCTTCTGACTCCAGGGCCAGCGCTCTACTCACTGCGCCACCTAACCACCCCAAATCTTTAAAGGTATAATTCCTTAATAAACACATTTCTGTTTTTACTGAAAACAAAGTCAAATCAAAGTAAAGAAAAATAAAATAGGGCAGATTCACTGTAACCGATGGTGAATTTAGTACTTTTTGAATGAATGAATGAAAAAAGCATTTATTAAATGATTACCATGTACAAAGAATTAAGTTAAGCATTGGGAATATGGATAGAAAATCCAAGACAATCCCTGCTTTCAAAGAGCCCCTCCACCCCCCATTCTAAAAGGGGAAATAACATGATTAAGAGGTTTCAGCTACATGGAAGTGCTCCATTGGTTTCATTAGGGTGTATTGGCAAGGTATGAGGTCATGTATTTTTTAATATAATTTCCATTGTTAAAATCATATTCGTTTCCAATGTCACACTATTCAACAGTGTCAAAGGGGGAAACTTTCTTTTCCTAGGCTGTAGTTGCTATAGTTGCTAAGAAGGTGGGGGCAGCAATTCAATATGGCTCTTCTGCATTTATAAGAAATCTAATATACTGTTCTTAATCTTATGAAGATGATAAATCGTAGCACGTTGGAAGAAGTTGTTTACATCTATTTCATAGTACCTAGGTAGGAGCATGAACTGATTCAGATAAGCAATATAAGTTTCAGTTATGCAAGAATTTTCTCTTGATGTTGTATTGCCGTTGATAGATTTTAAAAGCACTGAATCCTCCCTAACATCAATTCCAACAGCATATCATATACATGTAATCCTGCCTGCCTTTGCTCATATAGATTCAAATCATTCTGAATTCTGTAGTGATGTATGAAGTTGAATAGTTTATTAATATTCTGATGGGAGTAAAAGCTTAAGGAGTGGATTTTTTGATTATCCCATAACTTACTGTATATGATATATAGTAACTCCAATTCTATTTCATATCTTCTCTTTCTCCTCTCTCTTTTCTTTAAGTAAAGTTCTACCGCACCTCCGTCAAAGTTGGTAGCATCATATAATAGATAGAGGGTTGGCCCCAAATCAGGAAGATGTATTCAAAACCCATCTCTGACATTTTGTTTCCTGTGTGACCTTGGGAAAGTCATAATCTTCCAGATTATAACTTGTGAAGACGCCTTGTATAGGTAGAGGGAGTTTCCTCACCTGGGCTTTTTTTGTATAGATGAAATCATATTTCACTGTACTGATGAAATCATAGGCCCAGTCCTTATGTTTATGTGTATCACAGTCCATTGGATAATATTCATCTATCTGATGGATCCTTGTCCTGACTGTGAAGGGCTCATATTCTCCCAGTCGGCTAATGAGCCAGATACATAGATCTGCCAACCCTGTTGGGCTCACTGCATTCAGCATCTGGATTTCTGGTAATATGCCAGTCTCAATCAAGTTGTCTTGTTGTTTTCTAAATGCCTTTAGACACCTAACGGCACAAAGATTCGGTTAATGTTTATGATAAAGATAAAATGTGGCATAGGCTGCATGTGTCTATAGCTCATGTCGGAGTTGGAAGACACTAGTCAGATTTCTGAAAGCATCATATTCTCCCTGTGCTCCTTTAATGAAGACACAAAGATACTAGAACAAGGTAGACTGGGGATTCTTGGCATTTAGTCATCAGAATTATATGTCTACAACACATTATTAATTTGTATTATATGACTCACGTTGAATAAAAACAAGTTTGTGTTCAAGACTCATGCATTCCCAGTTAACAAATTACTCTTGTAAATCTTGGGGGAGGATTATTTGTTAGTCACACAGGTTTTAAGTTTTGAGAAAGAGGGTAGGTATTCCACTCTACACCACTTTATAATTCTTCATGCCTGAATTGGCATGTTTTTTTTTGTTTCCTTCTTTGTCACTCTCCACACCCATTTCAATTATTCCAGTCTAAAAACTTAAATATCTGAGGGTTTAATGGTCATCAGTAACCTATAGCCTTGTAAAACTTCTGGGACTCATGCAGACCCAGGTCCAGTCTTGTGGGATGATTTCAAAGTGGTCAGTTTCTCTTTGTCTTGTTGCCCCTACCTCATAATAAATATGAATAAAACTTAGGTATGGTTCACATTTGGACAGCTAGGTGGTGCAGTAGATTGAGTGCTGGGCCTGGAGTTAGGAAGATTCATCTTCCTGAGTTCAAATCTGACCCCAGACATTTTCTAGCAGAGTGACCCTGGGAAAGTCCTTTAACTCTGTTTGCCTCACTTTTCTCATCTGCAAAATGAGCTGGAGAGGAAAATGGCAAACCGCTCAAGTGTCTTTGCCAAGAAAACCCCAAAAGAGGTCACAAAGAGGATCAGGTATGATTAAAATTACTGAACAATAGCAAAAATGTTTCATGTTTAAGTTTCCTCCATGGTAAGTGTCCACTCCTGTGTTAGTACTTAGTTTATAACATTCTTATTAAATCTGAGATAGTCCTTATTTCTTCCACTGCAGAAAATGTATAAAATACATCTGAACCTATGGACAACTAAAGAAACAAAGTCCAGTGTGAGCTTCTACCCTCATATTCTTCTGATACTCAAAGGTATGGGCTTGGAAGCTTTCAGTGCTCCCCAAGTGATTTGATCTAAGGTGAAATTTGCTCACCATTCTTGTGGCTTGAGATCTACAATTTCCTGACCCAGTTTTGGGTCTGTTGGCTCCTCTCTGGTTGGATATTTCAACAGACTGATGCTAGTTAGACTGCCATGACTAGCTTATTGGGAGGCTCTGCAGCTTCAGAGTGACTGACTTGTAGGCTTCTGTTTGATCTGGGTCCCCTGCTTGGGTAATTCTGTTGTAGGCTTCTTTCTATTCTGGGCTGGAGGCTGAACCAAGTCCCTGCTCTGCTAAATGACGTTTGCCTGGATTCTCTGGTCAGAATTTGGATTTTCTGGATCTTTGTGGAAAAGATTTGGTGAGATTATATTTCTTCCTGGTACTCTGCCATATTGACATCAATGTACAGAAATGTAAAATGCAAAAATACATCATTACATACCTTAGACTTTCTGCTCCCACCTTGTCCCCAGAAAATAAGGCAGCTTTATGGCACCTAAAACAAAGTAAGACAAAAAAAAAAAAAAACAACAACAACAAGACCACTCTCTATTCCCCTCCCATTTACTTTCTCTAAGCCACTCACAGTAATATTGTTGAGTGTTTGTGTGTGTGTGTGTGTGTGTGTGTGTGTGTGTGTGTGTTTGTCCTTCATTCTCGCAGAGGTCCATGACATCAGGGAGATGATGACATGACTTGCAAAGTTGATTTTGATCTGAGTGAGAGAGGGCTGTAATATTATGGAGGACTGGAAAAGCCCATTTATTCTTTTCCTTGTGGAGTGACATTAGTCTTCCAGTTACAAGATGGTCCTACTATACAGTTCTCTTAGTATAGGATTTCTCCAACTAAAATCCAATTCCTCTCAAACTGAAGACCTTTTGCCCTTTTGAGAATTCCAAACTTGGGAATTCTCAAATTCAGGTTACCCATGAGGCTTGAAATATTCATTGTCATTCAAGTTGCCCCCAAGACTTCAAATATCCATTCTCAGCATGATTAGATTCTGACTTTTGCTCAGAGATACAAATGAAAGGAGAAAAAAGCTAGGAAGTAGAGGTCCAGGAACTGCCCTCTTAGGACAGAATAGGGCACTCAAAATATGCTTCCCTTAGAAGTTACAATTTTCATATTTCAAGAAATCCAAGGAAGAAAAAGTATGGGAAATGAAAAGAGACTAGTTGACTTTATAGACAATAGAGGAAGGCCATTCTTTCCCAAAGAGATCATTTCTCCTTGGCTCTATCTCCATTATCTAGTAACTAGGTAGCAACTAATCACTAAGGACCAATCAGGGAAAATACTAATCTACAGGACATGGAGTCATCAACAAAATGTTTCTAAGGGTTACCTAGAATATGTCCAACAAATCTAATGGAGGTCCAGATGAATTATCCTAAATTATGTAGAACTAGGGAAATAAGCTAATTTAAAAAAATACGCACAAAAAGTCAAGTAGGAACTTGAGGTTTACCATATTCTGTTCCTAGGATGGTAAAAAGAGGGGAGGAATTGAAAAATACTGCTTCCTACTTGCTATATTGCAGTCTGAAAGTCCTTAAGAAACAAAGGGTGGGGAAATAAAGCAACCTCCTTATTTCACACCTCAGCTTTTATAGACCATTGAAACAGTGGCTCCTTGTAGCACCAACATGATATTCACAACACTGACAGCAACTATGAATATGCCAGCATAATTCTGAATCAGAAAAAATAGCAGACTCTATGTAGAAGACAGAAGCAAAACATTCATTCGAACACCAGAAAGCCAAATCCCAACACCAGAAAACTGAATTTATCATAGCAACAAAGAAATCTATATGCAATGACATGACAGAGAGCAACACCATCCCAAAGCCTTTCCACAAACAAACACTCACAAGCCTAGTTGTCTCTTTGCCTACATAATCTCTCCTCCCTCCATTCTAACTGCTCTGACTCCCAGCTTCCACTCAGCTCCCCTCCACCCTTCTGCTCCACCCGTTCAGAAAACTTCTCCCACCACAGGCTCCATATGCTTATATGCAGCCTATTAAGGTGCAGGGAAGTGTGGGAAAATAAAGCAGCCTCCCTATTTCACACCGCAGCTTTTATAGACCACTGCAACAGCAGCTCCTCCAATAAGTCTTCATCCACCATGCTTCCTGGCAGTCAATCTTTTTGGATGAAGTGCTAGTCATGAAGGACAAATTAAGAGTTTATTCTCACTGCATGACTGCTCTGCCTGCCTCCTTTTCTACTCATATATAGGATCATGTCTTTACTGATCTTGTTAGTGCCGCTTTTTCTAAGTTATTCCTGGTAATCTGGAAGTGCCTACTTATATCTACTTTTCCTCTGAAAAGAAATCATCATAAAATTTCTTCATGAAAGTTATTCTTGGGATATTTATGGATTAATCAACTAATGTATTACTGGGAATCTTGAAGAATTCTTAGCTTTATAGCTGAAAAGATTTTGAGAGCCATTGCAAAGCGAAGAATTGATTTAAATACAACTTTTTATTTGAAAATTGTGCTATTACAATTATTCAAAAATATGTTAAAAAGAAATGTGACTGCTATCACATTTCATAGACATTCTGGGAAATTCTTCCTGGATTTCAACCCGCTTTATAGATAAAGATGAATCAAGCCTATGAGAGATTTGGTTAAGGTAATATGGCAGGTTTGCGGGAAAATCAGCTAAAGTTTAGACCATTAAACCATATGTTATGATTTCTAGATTAACATAATTTATGGAAATATGACCCTATATATTATACATATTATCTTAGTGGTTCTAACTTCTGGTTTGATGTTTTCTGTTACTAGATGGATGTGGCAAAATTTGTCAAAACCTGCCTCTTCAATGTCTCAGTGTGTTAGCAGAAAGGAAAGCTTTATCCTGAAACTTTTGAATAGGTGTATTTATATTAACCATATAAAGGTCCTTTTCATATCCTTTTGTGTTCCTTCTGTGACCTGAGAATGACAAGTCATAGACTATAGTATTCCCACAATGTTGAGAATGAAGTGTCAGAACAGAACTCACCCTTCAGCACCCTCTTTTATTCCCCAATACATGGGAGGATCTCACATGGTCTCCAAACTTTATGGAAGTTAATCTCAGAGAGTCCTAACCACTTAAACATTGTAACAGAAAAGCAGAATGCCAGGGCCAAGACTGGATATGGACTTCCCTTTCATGAGTGAATCTTGGTGAATCTCATGGGTTTACATCAATTTGTTGCTCTATCAAAGTTAATCCTTTAACTTCAGAATTAATGAGCCAATATAATGATCTTCAATATCTGGTCAAGCTTGGTTGTTGTTATAAGTATACCCAGAAGCACATATCTTATATCATTTGAAATAACTGGTTCTGGACAGTCAGATGCTTTCCCTGCATCATGGAATCTGCCCGTCAATTGGGCTCTGGTTTCAGAGGACCTGGATTCGTACACTACTTCTGACACTTATTACCTGCAACTTACTTAACCTCTATGAGACTCAGTTATCTCATATGTAAATGAGAGGGTTGAACTAGATGGTTCTGGAGGTCTGTTCCAACAAGTTTACAGTTTAGTGAATAGAATGCTGGACTCAGAATCCATAAGACCTGAATTTGAACCCTGCCACAGACAATTATTAGCTTCATGACCCTCATCAACTCACTTAAACTCTGTCTGCCTCAGTTTCTCATGCATAAAATAAGGAAAAATAAAATTATACATATATCCCAGGATTAGAGTGGAGCTCAAATGAGATAATGTAGGTAAAGGACTTTGCAAAACTTAAAACTCTCTATTAAATGTTAGTTATTAGCTATTATAGTTCTAAATTTATAATTCTTTTACTCTGCCATCTTGGCTCCACCCCCTCTATATTTATAATTCTAAAAATTACTTTCTTGAGGAGGGAAGATGTCACCTCACTTTCTCTACTGTCCCATGTTAAGGAGAAATTGTCCTTTTATTTGTAGCTAGACCTCCAAGGGGGAAATGATTGCTTCTCACTCATAAAATATCTTTTAATTTTTTGCATCATCTCTTCTGCTAAGGTTTCCCCTTCTTTCTCCCCTCATCTGCCCTCTTCCCTTCCTTTCATCCTCCCCTCCTCCCTACCCCTTGGGCTTCTCTAGCCTTGATCAGTCTTGTTGTTATGTTATCTATTGGACTTCAAAATCTCATAACTAATAAAATTATTTTAAAAATTTTAGAAATTAAGTAGGTACTTGTCCTGTGATTACCAAGCTAGAGAAAAGCTTGGTGAAAAACTCCCTCTACCTATATGGGATGTCACATTCTCTGCACCTTAGAATCCTAGGCTATTGTCCCTAACACTGAAAATTTAATAAATTTGCTCAGGGTCTCAGTCAGTAGGTGTCAAAGGTGGGACTTGTATCTAGGTCTTCTTAAGTCTAAGCCTGGCTCTCTAACCTCCTCACCACACTTATTCTTAGAGAATCAAACTAAATGGATACCCACACCTTAAATTCTGCCCCCATAGTCTTTGCCTGTTATCATTCCTCACTCTATCCAAGGTCCATCTCAGCAACTGCCTCCTCCCTGATGTCTTCCCTAATATCCTCCTCTCCATCCCAGTTAAAGGTCGTTTTTTCGTTCAAGTTTCTCCTAGTATTTTCAACCTTTCCTAAGACTTGAAATGTCATGTGTTATTTCATCTTTATTTCTGCTCATGCCAACTCCTCCTCCAATTAAATTGTAAGTATTTTGAATGTAGGATCTATTTTTCCTCTTTTAATCTTCATGTCCTAGTATTGTATATTATACACACAAGGTATTTTATAAATGTTTATTGACATTACTGATTATATGTAGGATCAGGTACAAGCCCTTGTTTAGCATATCAAGACCTTTACAGCTTGGCTCCCGAATACGTTTCCAGCCTTATCACATTATTTTCCTTCATGCACACATTGGTACAAATTGGGAAACTTGCTATTCCTTTCAAATGTAATATGTGTTTCCCTGCCTTTGCACAGATTCTACCCCAAGTCTGGAATGTGATTTTCACCACCTCTTAGAATCCCCAAGTTTACTCAAAGTTAAGGGTAAATACCACCTTCTATATTTAACCTTCCCTCATTGTCCTGGCTGTTAGTAACCCTCCCCTTAATTGTTTTGTATGTATCTTGTGTATAATTTATATACCTTTGCATCTACTTTTATGAGAATATGTTATCTTCTCCTATATATAAGCATCTTAAAGTCAGGGACTGTATTATGTATGTCTGTATACTCAGTACACACACCATAGTGCCTACGAAAGAGTAGGAGCTAAATATTGTTGTTTGTCCTTCATTTTGAAAGAGGTCCAATGATATCACGCAGTGCTAAATAAATACTTGCTGATTGATTGTTTGAATTGATATTTAATTCATGTTAATCTAAAATAATATATCATTTGCTCCCCTCCTCTTTTTGCATTTAGAGAAACACGAATAATGACTGTAATGAAACAAGATGAACAAAGAGTGTTCTAACTCCTAAAAGGGATCGTAGATTTAGATCTCAAAGGGACCATTGGGAGTCTTTGCTTTAGGGTGAAAGAAAAAATTCTACTCTGCTGTCTCATTCAAGTGATCTGGGTACCTCAAAGGCTGTGGTGTGCAAGCTGCTCCAGGTTGTGCCACCCTAGAAAGACTCGGAATACATGTTTGAAGGGATTTTTTGTGCAATTTAAGAACCAACATAGAAGATCATGACCATATTAACCACTAGGTGATTGATGTGCTTTGTAGCCATCACAACCCTTGTAATGTATCTAGCATATGTTTTTCACAGAAAATTGTCAATTTGATATGTTGGGTAGAAATCTATAAAGGATAAAAATTCCCAAATTATTCATTGGTAGCATTTTAATATAAAAAACAAAACTCATAGTAGTTTAAATTCTTAGTTATGAAAAAATGTGCATAATTTTATGACTAATTTTTATCTTCAGTGCCAAGTATGAAAATTTCCCTGGGAATTACAAACAAAAGACATAATTTATAATTCTTCCATTGGCCAATATAATTGAGAGCTTGGTTAAAGCTGCTTTTTCAGTAGAAATTTCTTATGAGACTTAGGATGTCCTCTTCAAAGAGAATATTTTCCTACTGTCATCACCGCAATTTTGTTTTATATTGCCAGTTCATTTTTCTTATATGTAATCTTGAGATTAAATGCAAAGATATGAATTTAAGATTTGTAGGTCTGAAGTTTCTGTCATTCAGTATAGTACACTTATTTAAGGTCATTTATATCCTTTCACTCTTTTATATATGAGAAATTCTGAGGTAAAGATGTCAGTTTTCTAGATGATCATTTAAATTTTATCCTTTGGATATCATAATACAATGCATTTTTTCCTCCTTGAATTCATCTGAAGAGACTATTAGCATTAGCCTTAAATATGAAATATAAATTATCTTTGTAGTTGCTTTTCAAAGAAGTATGAGGTCATGGTAAAAAGTCCTTGACCTTTCTATTGCCATGAGCACAATTCCAGGCATTAATTTTCTAAAAAGTGTGGAAATGGCTTTTTGAAGTGGTTAGTTCATGCAGTGTTGAATACCAGACTTCTCTATATTGTTACCAGAATAGCGTATAAGATTTCTGATTTTTATGAATCTAAATAATAGAGCAAAATCATTAGTAATACTTATGTGCTTTCTTAAAAGAACAAATTTGAATCAAGATGTTGCATCCAATTCAAAAGCCAGTATTTCCAACTTTAGATCAATTTTATATGTTGAAAACATGGGCCATAAAATCAGAATTGTTTTTCACCAATACTCACCATGTATTATGATTATTTGTGTTGAGAATTAAATCCCTAACCAGAATATAAACTTATGAAGAACTGTGTGTTCTCTAACTTTACATCTTTCTGAACACCTGGAATGGTCTTCTGTAAAGAGAATATACTTACTATATGTTTACTGAATTGAAATGAAGAATACTTTTAAAGGGAGGTAATTAGTTTTGATCCTATGTGTAAACAGAGTTAAATAGGAAAGGGAGAGCAGATTGGATGACAACTAGGAAATTTTGCAATATTTAAAACAATTCCATGCTAGTATCTTTTGCAGTAACTCTGTTCACACTAATATTCTCCTTTTAATAGTATGCATTTGTGAAAAGCAGGATTTCAAAAGAATCAAAATTGTAGGTGGCCCAACAGGCAGTGTAAGGACATAGGGTTGTTGCATATTACCAGTGATGACTTATGAGAAACATAGAGAAAGAATCATCGAAGACATGCAGAGTCAAAAGTGGAATTAGGTTGACCATATAGCAAAAGCAAAGCAAAAAGTAGATTGCTACATTGCTTTACTTGAAATATTAAGAGAAATAGTGAACAATGCAGTCTCTGGTTTATTGATCTTTCTACATTTTTACTTAAGTTGGTTGATTTATAGTCTTACTATTGAATTTCTAAGCTCTACTATTTATTTTTACCTTAGAAAGCTTTATATTTGAGGAGGTTTAGGTGGGAAAAGTACTGAATCTAGGTTCAGTCTTTCCCCCTTTTATGAAATCACATCCAGTTCCAACCTAGGAAGCATTATTGGGTTCTTATAGGCTATATCTGCTTTATTGAAAGCAACAGATTTCTTGGAAATTCTCTGTGCTGACTGAAATCAATCAATCAATACACATTTATTAAGCACCTACTATGTATCAGACACTCTGTTAAGTGCTAGAAATATAAAAAGAGGTAAAAGGTCTTATACTACTTTATACAGTGGTTTCTTTTTGAACACATTTCAAAGGTTCTTTTATACCAACTTGATGTTTCATTTCTTTTAAAGTCAGGTCTTTGCTTTATTTAACTTTTTAATTTCTCCTACAGCTGAGAAAGTTCACACTTAAGAAGTTCTATCTAATTACTAGGATTCTCTAATAGTCTCAGAACACTAAATTTCTTCAGCAAAATCTTGTTATCTTGTTTTAATTCTGGATAACAAACCAAAGCTTTGCATTGTTCATGGTTGATACTTGTTCCTTTGGAATCTGCTTCCTGTGAAAGAAAAGAAAATTCTTTTCTCAAAAATATTGACATATTTATAGCTCTCTAGGCCACACTTGTAACAGAAAGGAATTTTGTTTCATTGATTATATATTGATAGCAGTATTCTTGAATGAAATTGCAGTGTTGTAGTGATGTCATTGTTACTATTTTGAGGGGGGTCTAGAATGACTGCCATCCCTAGGCCCAGCTTTTATTTTCTGAAACTGATTCATTAGAATTTAGCTTTTCATGTACCATGTGGGACAGTAATACTATCTATAATGAGGTTTTAATATTTTAAAAAAATCATCACACCTTTCACTTCAATTCTGCTTTCACCTGGTTTTCATTGGAATTGATGTTTGCACTGTCCGAAAAAAAATATTGTTAGCATGTTATTTGGGGGAATGATATTTCTTAGATATGGAATGGCTTTAGGGAAAGGAAACAAAGGATAGGTATAAATGGGCATTTTTTCAGTTGTAGAAATGTTAACATATGGACAGTATGGTTTGCAGATGATAGGAAACTCTTGGTTGTAGAATACTAAATTTATGAGAATGACAAGAAAAAAAAGGTCTCAGAAGAGGTTAGCTAATGAGTATGCAGAGAAAGAACAAATAATATTCAATAATGTGGAATAATATTTTGTCTGTAGGTAAATATGACTTTTGTGACTTGTGGAAACTCACTTTACCTCTAAGGGCCTGAGGCAACTCTATATGATTTTAAGTTGGGGAGAAGGTATATATCCTTATTGGTAGAGGAATTCTTATAAAAAGAGAAAAAAAGGAAAACATAGATTCTCTCTCTCTCTCTCTCTCTCTCTCTCTCTCTCTCTCTCTCTCTCTCTCTCTCTTTCTCTCTCTCACTCCCTCCTTCTCCCCTTCTCTCTCTTTCCCTCCCATATATTATATATAAATATATACATATAGAGATGAAGCTGCCATATTTGGAATCTATCACAAACTCTGGTGTTCTATATGAAGAATTTGAAATGGCATTGAATAATTGTTCTGGTCCAAAAATACAGAGAGAAGGTTGGTACTGGAGGCAGCACAAGTTTGCAAGCATTGCAGGACTGATTGCCTAGATATCTGAAAGGGGGGGGGATGTCAAAATGCTTAGAAAAAACACAAATATTAATTTTTATTGAAGAAAGATCATTGATGAAATATCAATCATGAGTGACCCTTATCCTTTATTTTCCATCTCTACAAAATGTTCATGTGAATAGTCAAAAAGCCAACTTTTGAAAACAATATTCTACAATATTCTATAGCAGATAATAATTTTACATTCAGGAAATTGACTGAAAAGTGGAGATAATTTAAGATAACACTATGCTTATTGTTCCTTGACTGTACAAAAAGCATGTGATACAGCAGAACAAAATACTGCCTTATGGTTTTTCATTCCACAGTGTTTTCTAAGCATATGTTAAGAACAATAATAATATAGTCAGTGGATAGAAGGTTGTCTTTGGAGTAAGTAAAACATGGTTGTGAGTCCTACCTTTGACCCATACTTAATGTTTGACCATGGATAAGACATTAATGTTTCATTACCCAAAACAAAATATATGAAGAGAGTTTCTATATCTTGAGTTTACTATACTTCAGAAATCATGACTCTAGGCTCCCCAAAATGTCATTCAAAAGAGTTTGGTCTAACTATTCACATGTGAAAGCAATTATATTAAGGATACTTATTGTCTAGACTTTGATATAGAATTGGACATACTGAACATAGAGTTGGTAGATCAGTACAAGCATGTTGAAAAGACAATGTAGATGGATGAGGATTAGGGTTCAAAAGTGAAACATGAATAGGCAGAGCAAGGAGGAATGTATTTGGGAAACTGACCAGTGCTATTAGTGATCCTACTATTTTTCTTGAAACAAACGTTCATGGATTTTAATGCCAACATTTTCTCTGTGATCCTACATGGATATGAATCATGGAATACCACAACCTGTAAAAAATTAAAGTGTTGGTTCACACAAAAGACAATAAGGTCATGAATGGTAAGACTAAAATCAAGATAAAAGATATTAGAGAGATATATATTTGGTAAAGGAATGTCAGGCAAGCAGTGAAATTAAGATATCATATGATTATTAACTTGTACTCCTATAAGGTCAAGTGATTTAGAGGAACCCCCAGAAAGGTCGGCATACCAAATTTAGAGCATTTAAGATCAGACATGAATAAGAGGCATACAGGATGATAAGTTATTTCCCACATCATAGATCCACTGAATTATCCAAATATATTCAAGAAATTATGTTAGGCTTTAGTGATACAAAAACAAAGATGCTACCATCACCACCTTCAAGATGCTTATATTCTACTCTGTTGGTAAGAAGGAGATAGCAAGAGGAGAAGAGATGGATTTAGGGCATGGGAATAACAACATAAAGTATAGCTCAGGAGAGCTGGATTCTGTCTTGAGCTCCAAAGAAAAGGGAATTCAAGCATAGTTCAAACCAGAATTGAGAGTAAAGATTACACTAAATTAGTCTGTGGAGGTTTGGGGATACAATCTCTATAAGGATAGGTCATTGTAAGCCCTCGTTCGTTATTATTTTAACTTGGCAGAGGTTAATAATGTTTGGGAAATTTTATGATCAAATTCAAGGAACCTTATCAGTTTTGGTTGAGAGGACTCAGAGGAGAGAATTCCAAAAGTGAAAATTCGATAAAGAACAGGGTTCACATAGAGAGGACCTTATCCCTCAAATGACCTGAGGATATATGAGATAAGAAAGAGACAGAGACAGAGACAGAAAGAGACAGACAGACACATAAACACCCACACATACACACACATACAGAGGGAAAGAGAGAGAGAGAGAGAGAGAGAGAGAGAGAGAGAGAGAGAGAATTTAACAAGCAAGAATGTTTTAAGAATTATAAAAAGAAATAATATAAAATTCTGGCTTATATGTTATCAGCCTCTGTCAAGTTGGAATGGAGATTCTCTCTCTCTCTCTCTCTCTCTCCCTCTCTCTCTCTCCATATATATATGTTTGCACACTGTACTAATGTAACTTAAACAGCTGACTTTGCATGTGCTATATTGTAGGGCAGAGGTGTCAAACTCAAAGCCAGTTGAGATTAAAAAGTATTTGGGGAATATTTAACTGAATAAAAATACAAGGTAAATAATGTTAATTTGTGGTTTTCTATGTCCATACACAACCCACAGGGATTCCCTTTTAGTTGATTTTGACACCACTGTTGTAGAATATCTAGTATATGCGATACCAATCCATTCCACCAAGTATTTATAGCAAATCATATGGCTAGGCAATTGGGATACAAAAACAAAACTAAAAAAAACAGTTCCTGGCCTCAAGAGGTTTACATTACATTACATGGGGAAGTGGACATATATAAAGCAAAAAGTACGTACATGACAATTTGAGAAAGAGAAAGAGAATGCTCTAAGGGATAAGGAAAGACTTTGAATGAGGTGAGGAGGTGAAAAGGAAATACATTCCAGACATGAGCTTACTTTTACAATGCAGAAATAGGAAGTGTAGAGTGCCTAATCAGGGAAGGGCAAGTAGACTATTTTGGTTGGAATGTATGATGCATGAAGGAGATTAATTTCTAATCAGCCTGGAAAAGAATTCAAATCCTGGACTGTTAAAGGTTTTAAATACAAAGCTGAGTAGTTTGTACTTTATCCTAGAGGCAATAGGAAGCCATTTAGGGTTTGGGGGGAGGAGAATGACATGGTTAGACTTGTGGTTTGGAGGATATTGTGGAGGATGGTGTAGAAAGAGAAGCTAGAAGTAAGGATGGTCTGGGCGGTTCAACCCTGAAAATTCCTCATTGTCACGTGGTAACATAAATAATAAAGCAGCAGGAGCAAATGTTTCCCACTCATCAATAGTGGTGGATTCAAATTCATTATTCTACTTCCAAAATTTATTTTGCCTTAATTCACTAAGGCTTTTTCTATGTGTGGAGTAAGTTAAGCAGTTAATAGAGGTTAAGCAACTTGCTTAAAATTATCCACTGAGTCATTGACTGAATAAAGCATAGAATTCATAGCTTTGAGCTTTGATTTGCCTAGCTCCTGAGGCCTTGCAGCCTTGCCTGAACTAGCTTAAGAATGCTAGTCCCTGAACAACTCAAGACATTAGCATTATCATCAATGATTGAAGAAACAGAGAAACCTCAAGCTCTGAACACTGTATTTGGATGTTAAAAAAGGCTGTGAGTTCATATTCAAGCATAATGCCAAACTGGGAATTCACCCTTGAAACTTCACTGAAAATTCTGTAGACATAAAAAGCTACAAATACATATATCCATGAGATAATATACCAATCCATATATCCAAGAAATAAAAAATGAGAGCACATTTCTGTAAACCTCTGCTGAGAGATAAATGTTCACTGGGGAAATTGACCTTTTTTAATATTAAATCAAAGCATTACCCACTTGCATATGAACTGTACATTAAAGATAAACACAAAGATGGATGGGCCAATATAAACTGATTTTAAAAGTAAACAAATATTTTATGTAGCTTTCTATTTGCTTGGATTTACTTTTTTTCATGCTAGGAGTCAATTATTTTGCTCCACTCAAGGGTTTCTGGGAAAATAAAGATGACAATGATGATTGAGTACACATCATGAAACTTTTTTAAACATGCAACAAGTTATGACTTATTTTCTTTGCCCACAAAATAAAAGAACTTATTTTTGCATGGTGATTTAGTAGGAGAAAATTTGCTGAATGATAATATATTCTGCTAATAAAATAGATTGTATCATGACTATAAGATTGAACTTGGAATCAGGAAGACTGAGTTTGAATCTTGCCATAGACAAGTCCTAGCTGTGTATCTCTGTGCAAGTCACTTATCCTCTCACCCTCAGTTTCCTTATCTGTAAAATGAGGATAAATAGTAGCACCTAGCCTGAAGGTTTATTGTACAGAGTGAATAAGATAATACCTGTAAAGTTATTTGCAAACATAAGCTACTATATAAATGCTATTGTTATCATTAGCATTATCATTATTAATCATAACAATAATTACTCAGGACTCTTAATAAAGAATGTACCCCCACTTTTCTCTTTTTGCTCATGCCATTTCAATTAAGTTTAACAATCATATTTACAGCTTTTCTATGTCCAATATGTGTCGATCAATAATATTCTATCCTGTTTGCCCTCCCCTTTGGAGAGAGGATTTTCTATTTTATCCAGTAAGCATTGAAAATCATTCATCCTGGGATAGTAGGTAAGTGTTTGGGTTTTCTTTTTTTCAAGGTTGAGTTATAGTTTGGTGTTACTTACTGACCACTTGATGTCATTTCCTATAACCTAATGAATTTAGCTTCAAGGAAGGGCTAACCATACAAAGAGCAATAAGTTGAATAGACAGACAATGATTAGAGTTAATTTCTAAAGAAAAATCTGTAGAAAGCAAGACTATGACAAGTGATCATCCTTCCCAAATGTATTGCTGTATTATCCTTTTGTATTTCTTGTCCTCTCTAACCACACAATATATTAAGGAAAAATCACATATCCCTAGAAAAGGAAAACTTATCATGGAGTTTCTGTCAAAAGCATAAGCATATGTGTGTGAAGTATATTGAAATTCTTAATGGGAAAGTGATAGAGCTAAAAGAATTACTCATTGTGCCAGCACAAAGGAAAAGGAATTAAGTGAAATGCTTGCTAAAATTTCTGCCTATAGTATATCAATAATGGAAGTCTCTGAGTATGTATAAGTATATATTTATGAACATATATACATATATATTTATCTATTCTCTCTCTGTCTCTCTCTTTTAATTGGCCACACAGGCCAGACTCCTATAAGAATGTTTTACCATTAATGGCAAGCTCTCCAGAATAACAGTACTCTTCTTCCTCTCATTATGTTGGCCAATTTTAAAGGAAAAGCAATTAGCAAAAACAGTCGGAAAAGAATCGGAAAGCTATGGTAACACATAAATTGCAGTCCCTGGTTCTGATCAGGAGTAAAGGAAGTAGTCATGGCATGAAGAAACACCAAATCTTTCCAGTCAGCTTGTGTCCTGTGTTTTCAAGTAAATCATTAGTCATTCCATTCACTATAAAAATTGGTCATCTGGGGCTTAGATTGGCCCCTTCTGATATCCTTCAATGTGCATGTTTTATTTATTTCATTGAGATCCTGTGGGGAAGCAGGTGGTTCAGGCATGTAGCATTAACCTTCAAGCCAAGGTCAAATGGAAGAAGAGCTAATACTATGTGAGACCAGGTGCTTAAGGCCTCCAGTCACTCTTTTTACTGGTGATCTGCTTTTTTGGCTTTTTCCTGTGAATCTACCATATCTAATTTTAACCTTGTATGTTTTTTACCTTGATTTGGTGGCCTGCTGTGTGACTGAGCTTTATTTGCCATCGACTGTGTGTCTTGCATATTGTACTTGAGTGTTTATTGAATTGAATTAATTCTTGATAGCCTGTGCTCCTGGTGCCATTTCTAATTTGCTGTGTCTCCAGATTCTTCTATTTCTGACCCCAGCTTATAAACCTGACCTTAATTTCTCTTTGACACTTTTCTTTTCATTATTGGTTTGATGTTCATGTTCTCAGATTGTGCCATAATTCCAATTAATCATTTGTAGCTTCTTTCCATGATATTCATTTGATTTTTATAATTGAAAATTATAAGAATGCTTTTAAAGACGTGTTTTTATCTCTCTGTGGTCATAGATCTCTTTCTTAATAATATTTTTGAATTAAAAAAAGACCATAAATTGCAAAGGAAAGTAATAACATTGAAATTAAGTCAAAATATTTTTTAGAAGGCAAGTTCGTGGCCCCCCACCACTACACACTTTAAGAACCCTTGTTTTAAAGATATTTATAACCATTGTACATACTTTTTTTGCTTTTCTGTCTTTTAAACATTTGGATAATATGACTCTTGCTTTCAGTCCTTGCCTCAGTTATTAGGAAACAGAAAAAAAATTGTAAAAAGTTTGTATTTCATGCATTGTGTAGACAAAGATATTATCACTGACTTTAAAACTATGCTTTAGATATATATCATTTTAAATAAGATGCTAAAATAAATAACATAATCTCATTTTACTGTTAATTTATATCAATGACTTCATAACTAAATTATTTGCTTTGATAGCTATCAGAATATTATCTTGGTTGCCTTTCTTATATTTTAAAAATTGAGTAAAGATTCATAAATATGGGCAACAGAATTGCTATTCTGTTTGGTAGCATGGAAAAAAAATTAAAGTTAGTCAGATTACTTTTGAACAGATATTTTAAATTATATACTATGTACAGACAACTTTGAATTGTGCTAAGAAATACAGAGTGATTAAATTAGACATGGTTCCTAACACATGGAGCTTGCAGTCTAGTAGGGAGATATGGCATATACAAAAATATTTATACTTCTTAGATACCTCAAAACATTTGTGATTTCATGTCCCCATCAACTTGGGTCAATGACAGTTCTTCTTCCCCCTTCTTAATTTAATAAACGCTTTCATAAAGTTCTTTTAAAAAAATTAATCTCAGAGAGAAACTTCTGGTTATAAAGAAGGAAAAAGCCTTAATTAAAGACATATGTGCTAGGTTCTATGCTAAATACTTTACTAATATCTCATTTGAACCTTACAATAATCCTTCTAGGTAGGTGTCATTATTATCCCAATTTTACATGCAAAGAAACTGAGGCAGACAGAAGTTAAGTGACTTGCCTAGGGTGACACAGCTAGTAAGTGTCTGAGGCTGGATTTGAACTCAAGTATTCCTGACTCAGGCCCAGTGTTCTGTCCATTGCACCACCTAGTTGCCTTTCCATATTTAGGTAGGCAGGACCTACAGACAGCTGGTGCAGTAAACAAAGGCTTTTTAGAATCATAGCACACAAGCCATAGCTTATAAGCTTACCTTCCTGCCCAAGTAAGGCCTATGGACAGGACTTTAGTACAGAACTCTCAATACTCAAAAGGATTTGTGATCTCATCAATTTCGGAGTCCTCTCCAACAATACAAATCACAGTCCATCCACACCTTCTCATTCCATTCTATTCTTGTTTGTGTCCTCCAAAAAGTTTGCCCTGGGTGAAGCAAGGGGGGTGAGGGAATTCAACAGTGTGGAAAGTTGGAGGCCTTCCTTGCTTTCTTCTGACAAATAGAAAAGGAAAATGACTTTTATTTTTTTTGGGGGGGGATGATACAGACGGAGGAACAATGGAAAGTCTAAAAAAGCCTAGAAAAATACTATACTATTAGTTTCTCAAGTACTTTATATTAATTTTTGTTTGGATTATTGTCATACCTGTTTACTTTAAGAGTTGAAAATGTGGTGCTGAATATTCTGTTTGTTATATTCATGTTTAAGAGATGAAAGTGTTTTTTTGAAAGAGCCACAGTGTCTGTTTTTATCTCGAAGGAATCTGTCAAAAGAACCATCCACAACTTAATGATTAGCTAATTCACACATTTTTTTTCTTCAGAAAACCTTTATACTGAATGAACACATTCATGTGATTTATCCCAGAACTACGTGTGAAAGAGCAAATCTTGTGTTTGACCTACATGTTTAAGGGATATCATTTAATCTAAAGTGGCTGATTAATGCATGTCTGTTTCATTGATACACAGTATACCTTATTACCTATTCTGAAATGCATGCAACATATTCACTAGACGTATTACCACTGTACGTGGGGATACATTCTAGAACATAACAATGTAACTAATATGACAATATGGCAAAGTGAACAGAACACTGAATTTAGAACTAAGATGACCTGAATTCAAATTCTACCTCTGAAGGGGCAGTTAGGTGGTACAGGGAATAGAGCATTGGTCGTGGAGTCAGAAGGACCTGAGTTCAAATTCTGCCTCAGACGCTTGACATACTTACTAGCTGTGTGACCTTGGGCAAGTCACTGAACCTCAATTGCCCTGTCATCCCCCTTCCAAAAAGACAACAACAACAAAACATTCCACCTCTGATACACTAATTATTAAACTTCCCAGAAGACCAGTTTGCTTTTGTGTAAAATGGTGATCATCATTCCTATAGTACTTATAAGACAGGGTTGTTGTGAAGGTTAAAGGAAGGAAAGGGAAGGAGGAAATAAGCATTTATTAAATGACCACTGTGTACTGATTCTGCATGATCGATGCTAGTTTTACTTTCTTTTTTATAGTTGAGGAATCTGAGGCAAACAGAGGGGAAGTGACTTGCCTAAAGTCACTCAGTTAATAAGTCTCTAAGGCTTGTTTTGAATTCAGGTCTTCCTGATTCTAAGCCCATCTCTCCGTTCGTTGTGCTACCAGCTACCTCCAAGGTGGCATGATCCTTAGAAAAAAAGTATATAAAATGCATATAAAGTACTACTCAGGTATCCATTGTTATTATTCCCATTGTTTGTTCTAAACTAAATATTTTATTGGAGTCAAGAAAAAATTAACTTTGTATTATAGTTGCCCTAAATGCCTAACATACCACACATAAATAAAGCACCAGTAATGTCTCAAAATTGCATTAAATTCAATGCATATTTGTTAAGTGACCACTGTGTGTAACATATTGTTCAAAGTCATAGTTTGGGAGAGGACTGTTAGACAGAATCGAAGACAAATGTCCCTCGTTTCAAGGAATTTACATCAGATTAAAGTTTTCTCATTTATAAGGCAGCAGTAACAATAGCACTTACCTCATAGGGCTGTTTAGAGGATCAAATGAGATAATATTTGGTGCATCTAGGGTTCAGGCTCTCTGATGAATCTGCTTTAGACTTTAGATGTGTGTCTATCCCTTTCTATGTAGGCCTTCTCTGTTTCTGGCTCCCTGAGGCTTGGCATCTCTTTGTACTAATATCTAAAGGATTAAATGAATTATAGCTATGTTTTAACAACTGGGGAAGAAACTTATTTTTTCAACTAACAAGAAAAGAAAAAAAAAACACTTAAAATCTCCATACCACAAGGGGTCCAATGTTTGGCAGAACCTCTGTTGAAAGTTTATGGGAGGACCTGAACAAGAGTTGCACAGTCATGGATGGGTTGTGTGCCATATCACTGGAGGGACCCTCCACAACTGAGGAAATCACAGATCAGTTTGAGTATGTGATTAAATCCCAGTACCAAAATATTCTACTTCTTTCTTTTATGCTCTAAGTGAAGCTGATCTCTTGGGTACTTGTATATTATACTCTCTGCAGCTGCCAAGAGAATAGACTTTTACTGCTTGAATGTATGTGGGCTATAGTTCTATCCAAGGAGCACTGCACTGTTCACTTTGTGCTTGTATGGCTATTGAATAGCTCCACCCTTCCATATCCCAGCCATGCTACCTTTCAGGGATGTGGGCACAGTGTATTCTGTGCATTAAGAAGGGGAATGCTCTCCTAGGCATAAACCTTGCAAAGATGATATTCAAGGTTTTAGCTATAGCCTCATTATAACATAACCGGTTCACCACATGGGAGAGATATGTTGGCTTGTTTTGGTCTAAAGGGCCTAAAGTGAGAGCATACTCAATTGAATCGATAAGTATTTAGTAAGGGCTCACATGTTGCACATTAGTGTGTATATAGAGACAGAGACAGAGACAGAAGCAGACAGAAAAACACAAAAATGTAAGAGAGTGAGTTCCCTTTTATAACAAAACTATAATCCAGGTTTTCGACAATACTTTAATGATCTCATTTAAGTGGTTCCATTCTTTACCAATGCAACTCTTCTGTGCCTTAGTACGTGGTTTTAATGAGTTATTGTGACTGACAAATCATCATGACCTGACATGTAACTTTCTCGCAATGAATTTCTCCAAATTTAGGCTGGTCCTCAGAGATGAATAACACATTGCATAACCTGTATATAGATTATAATAATCCACAAATATGATGTGCCATGAATCAAATCGTGTCCATGGAAACAACTACATACAGTAAAATTTGGATAAAATATCTTACAAGCCCGTTTCTTGGGAACTAACACTGTATCTATAAGACAGATCTATTTGAATTGCATAAATAAAAAGAAATGATTCCATTGATGGAAATGTGTTGTCAGTCATAGGGGTGGGTTTGGGTAGGGGAAAGCATATCAAATCTGGAAAAGTCGGAACTCTGTAAGGGGCAACCTTTATAATGTGGAATTTCTAACAGCAAGAGCAGGTTTTTGGCTCTCCAAGGGGCATGGTGTTAAAACCTATAACAATTCATGCCATTGTAATAACTCCCAAATCCAGTTCTTGCAAATGTGAGTTGGCTCTGGGAGGTTTCATTACTGTCTTGTGGCTAGGATCATGTGACACCTACTATTAGGACCTTAGGAGAAATTACATCAACTCTCTCAGCTAGCTAAAAATCAGAACAAAGAGCAAGTAATTTTAATGAGCTAACTTGGCTTCTAAGACCAGATATAAAAAGATACATTCCCCTGCTTGTTTGCAGAGGTGGGGGACTGTGGGTGTGGATCACTGTATATAATGTCATTGTTGGTTGGTTTTGCAGAACATTATTTGCCCTTTATATTATTTTACTTTTTTGCCTCTTTTACAAGGGAAATCTCTGTGAGGGAGTGGAAAAAGGGACACAATGGAAAATATAGGTGATGTAAAAATAGATTGATAAAATTTGTACTTGTAAAAAGGAATATCAAAACACTACTTCTATTTCTAAGGAAAGAGACAATGCAGATGCTGGATATGGAAACATATTTACAAAATGAGGGATCTGAATAGAATGACTTCTGAGGTTCATTACATTCCACTCTATGAAACTTTTTTTTTTTTAATAATTCAGGACCAAAGGAAGTGACACCTCAGCCTAGAACTAGGATTAAGGGTAGGCAAGGAGATATGAATTTAGATTTAGAACCTGGAGGGACATTAGAGGTTATCTAGTTCAGCCTTTCCAGGTTGCAAATGAGGAAACTGAAATAAGGAAGGGACATGTCCAAGGTCATACAAATGACAGGATTTGAATCAAGATTTGTAATTGTTATTTCCATTTATATTGTGGTAGTCAATTATGTATGTTGTTTTCCAGGTTCTAGTAATGCCATTTTATATCAGTTCATATAAGTCTTCTCACTCTTCTTTGTATTCATCATATTATTCATCATTGAAGTTACATTCAAATCCAACAATATGTTTCACCATTCCTCAATTGATGAACATCTTTCTTCTCCCTCAGTTCTTTTCTACTACAAAAAGTGGCACTATAAATAATTAAGTGGATATAGAACCGTTCTTTTTTTGTCATTTGCCTAGGATTGTAGTCTCCGCGTCAGAGGTTATGAACATTTTAATCATTCTCTTCATATGATTCAAAATTGCTTTCCAGAGTAGTTGGAACAATTTACAGCTCTACCAACAACATATTAGCAGAAATGTATATATTATTAATGCCAGAAACTCTTACTTTCTGTGGCACAAAAGTATTTATTCCGTGATAAATCAGGTTTTATGGATTGCAGTGAATGCTGAATGCTTCTAGGGGACAGTAACACACAAAATAAATGGTGCTATAATTTTAAACTTTGCTTAAGGGACATGAATACCTTGTCCCCTCTCTCCCTATGTCAATTAAATTTTGATTGGAGGCACGAGGAAATGATTGGTGTATAGCACGGGGAACTATCTGGGGTGGGCCACAGCAATGGGAGGACTGAGGGAACAGAGGAATACAGAGAATGTTACAGAAAGTAGAGGTCAGAGGACATACCTTGCCTTTGTCTCAGTTTTCCTAGAGTATCCATTTTGGTTAATACACAGACCAAAGCAAGTTTTGTTCCTTACAAAAGCATTGGAAAAACTAACCCCATTGGTGAGAAACCAGTTTTATACTAGTGCCTATAGGATCTTGTATCTCCCTATAGAAATCAAACAAAAGAATTAATGGGTATCAACATGGATTCCCAGGAACTGGACTTAGATCTCCACTTTCTTGTTTTATAGAAACATATGAACAGATGTGAGAGGCTAATGACTTTTGGTCCCAGTAGTTTTTAGGCAGATTAAAGATTGCGAGCCATGCCAAAGACTTTATGCTGTATCTCATTACCCATATCCCAAGTCATGAAGTCCCTTAGTGCTGTTATTGCAACAGTCTGTATTGCAAATTTTTCTCTGTATACATCTGTCTGGTTTTCTAGTAGATGTCACCAAGTACTAATGCCAGCCCCTCGAACATTTTTATCCTCTCTCGACATGAGCCTATGGCTGACTATGCAGGCAGTTATCTTGGCAGCCTCCTAGCAACTTCAGGTTCTGCCACTTAATTAACTGTTGATGGGCCATCTGGGCTGTTCAGCATTTTTGCATGCCGCCGCTTTCTCTCACTCACCTTGAAATCTGGAATTTAGACGCATTTGTCTATTTATGAACAAAGCCCCTGTGTAACCAGAGAGGTTTCCCCATAGGCCATTATGAAGTTGTAGGAAAAAGCTGCTACTTTTGATTAGCTTTAATTTAGAAGGAGGAGAGCCCAAAATGGGAAGGTTAGCATAAATTTTCATTTTTCTTGGTTTTCACATGGCTTTTTATCCAAATTCTGAGGTCCGATGTGGCATTTGGCTTCCTCCAAATCAGACTGGTCTGGGTTCCAGCTTCCTTATGTAAATTCCGTTCAATTATAAGTGAATAAATTAAGGCATGGGGGCATGATGGCAAAATGTTAGCTACAGTTCTGATAAGAAGCAGAGTATTTATGCAAAAATATCAATACCTCACACATAATTTCCTTACACTGCTTGAAAGAGGCATGCCATTTGCACACCAAGGACTCTGTGAATCAGAAGCTGTATGCATAAGCCGCCTGCTGTTGGCATCACTGTTTTGAGGATATATGTAATCCATTTCCTTATGAATAAGTCTTCAGTCTGTTAGCCCATGGTGCCAGTAATTGAGAACAAACTGTCTAAAATGGGCACACATAGAACAAGTTGTAGGGAGAAAAAAAGAAATAAAGTTTAATGTGTTGTCAGGGTTTTCTAAGAGGCATTTGTGGCAATGGTTATTTCTATAAGAAATCTTTAAAATTGCAAACATGTAATGATATAAATTCTACCCTTTCCTGGGTGAAAATCTTCAGACATGGTAGTCAATTTGTGGTCTGTAATTTTTCTCTTTAATGGTTTTAGGGTATTCATGCTTTAAAGATTAGACTGTAACAATGGATGGAGCAAGAATATACGAAGAGGCATAGTGTGTTGTAGAAGGGGAAAAAAATCCCAGTTTTGATGAATGGAAGTTCTGAGATAAATGTGTCTTGCTCTGACACAATCTGACTGTATTACTCTGGACAAGTCACTTAAACATTCAGTGCTTCAAGACAACTCCCTAAGATTACTCATTATAGAGAAAAGGCATTGGTAGGGGGAGTTTCTTCACCAGCAGTTTGCTACAACAAAGAAATAACAGACTCAGTCCCATTCTATTCAAATGATACTCGAAACTGACATACTGTACCATATCTAAGTATCTAGACTAGGAAATACAAAAGCCCATCTGAAGAGTGATTGTGATCAAGTTTATTTTTTTTTTAAGTAGCAGTTCAAAAAAAGTGTTCAGATTCATCAACTACATAAAATCAGTGTTCATCATCCTAACACTATTTACTTTGTTTTCCTCTTATTTTATAGACTTTTGGAAATAGGAAATGAGGTATTTTCTCCCTCTTCGTTTCATATAACATGGTATTTAGTTTAAGAAAACATTATAAACATGCTTACTCTGGAAATTAACATTCTTACTGTATCTCTAATGATAGTATATAAGACTTCAAAGATGAAATTTATCTTCATTTTGAGTGGTATACGCAAATCAGTTGTCATTCCAAGCTGCCTCTGCCCAGAGCTGGAACTCAAGCTGAGTGACTGGAACTATGCCCCAGGTGGTAACATGGCTGGGGGCAGAGAGATTGGCAGTTTGATTAGCTCCCTTCTCTTAACCTACTTCAGGCTTCAACTCCTACAATCCAGTAGCCTCCAGGTTTGCTTTATGAAGCTCTGTCCAACCACATGGCCTGAGGACTGCCCTCTCAGTGAATCAGAGATCTGTGTGGGATCACAGTGGGAAGGGGAACTTCTAATGGGGAGATAATGGCGTATTGGTAGTAATGACTAGGCCTGCCAACTCTATTCTCTTTCATCCATAGTAAACTCTTGCTCATTTGTGAAATGTGCAAAATAATACTTACACCACCTGCCTCATGTGGTTGGGAGAAAAATATTTTGCAAATTGTAGAGTACTCTATGAGCTTAATATGTCACACTTTTATCTAGTCCCCAAGTTCCATAGAAGTTCTAGGCACTAGCATATGTAGAAGAGACACACATTATGCATGTTTCTTCAGACACACATGTATATTTCTAGCAAATATCTACTCCTTTCTTTCCTTCCTTCCTTCTTTCTCTTTCTTCTTTCCTTCTTTTCATTCCTTCTTCCTTCCTTTTCTTTCATTCCTTCTTCCTTTCTCCCCTTCCTTCCTTTTTTCCTTCCTTTCTTCCTTCCCCCTCTCCCTCCCTCCCTTCTTCCTTCCCCCTCTCCCTCCCTCCCTCCCTTCCTTCCTTCCTTCCTTCCTTCCTTCCTTCCTTCCTTCCTTCCTTCCTTCTTTCCTTCCTTCCTTCCTTTCTTTTCTTTCTTTCTTTTTCTTCTAGATCTAAGATTTAATCTGTGGAGGGAGCTTCATGTGAGGGACTTCCTGTAACAACTGATTGTACCCTTCTCTGCAATTTTAGAGATTTGCTAAGAGAAATGCTGAGAGGGCTGAGAGATAAAGTAACTTGCCTTGGATCACAAACCAATTTGTGTTAGAGACAAGACTTGCACTCTATTTTTCTTGATCCCAAAACCAGCTTTCTATTATTTCACACTGTTTTGTCTCAAGTTTCATAAGCAATAATACATATTCTTGTAATGGGCCTTAGAAATCATCTAGAGTAATTCTTGAATTTGGAAGATGATTAGATTGAAAACCAGATCTGTATTTTGCCTTGCCCAATAGCATACTGTTATTAGGGAATTGGATGTGGACTCAGGACACCTGGATTTTAGCCCTGCCTCTGCTACTAATAATGATCCAAGTCCTAAAACTAATGTGGTTCAAGTGTATCTCTTACAGTATGATGTGTTCTTTGATTATTCTTTCGCCTATTATCTCTCCTTCTGAACGACAGCAGGTATAGGGCCTTGTATATGGTATCTACCAATAAATATGTCTGATTAAATATTTGCATGATTAAAATAAATACAGTCAGATCAAGCACTAGGTTCAAGTACTGCCTCAACTGGCTGTGTGATCAGTACATTTCTTTATCTGTAAAATGGATATCCTTCTAGCACCTACTTTACAGAATTGGAAAGATCAAATGAGGTAACATATGTAATGTACTTTGCAAACCTTAAAGTTCAGTATAAATGCTAGATATCTTCATTTTCATCATCCTTACCTTATTGTTATTGCTATTATTATTACTAGGACTTGGGGAAGAGTATTGAGTGAAATTTACAGCATCTTGTCTAAATCCTTGCTGCTGTTACCTACCAAAGCCCAGATCACTTTCCTCCTGAATATATTTCTGGATTTACAATCTTTTTCCCAACTAAAATCCTTTCTCTCTCTCTCTCTCTCTCTCTCTCTCTCTCTCTCTCTCTCTCTCTCTCTCTCTCTCTCTTTGTTTCTCAACATTCTTCATGTCCATGACCTCTTTCTTTAGACTACCTCAACTAATCAGAAAAATAGATATGCCTAAGACCCCAAACTGTCACTTACCCCGACCCAAACTCATATGAATTTGCTCCATGTGTCCCAGTTTCAAATTGTTACTCTGTCTCTACTTTGCCTATGAGAGGCAATATGTCTATAACAGTTCTTTATGATTCATAGACTCGCAGTCTTTCCCTATCTTTCTCCTACCAAAGAATGAGTTTAAATTATCTTGGCAGTTTGTTTTCTTTTCTTTTCTTTTTTTTTAAGGATTCCAACCTGTTATTACATTCCAGTTTAATACTGATCAATTCTCAAATATCCATTCACCTCAGAGAACAATTTAGCTTATTTCATACAATCTGCCAATTACACGCTACGTTTTTCTTTGTACAATGCTAAGTCTGTTGTTCTGCCAACCTGAGTATCATCTATCTATAAGTGAGGGTAATTAGTGATGGATATCAAGTATAATCAGAATGCAATTCAGAGGAATGATGTGTGATAAAGAGATGATACAAGATAAAGCTTTTTTTTCTCCTTTGAAGGAGATTTAGTGCTTCTGAAGCTATCACCATAACCATGAAGTCATCTCAGCCTTTCTGGCTCCCTTCGAAAACCAATTCACGATAGGAACAAAGCAGTATAAAAAGTAACACGCCTCAACTTTGACCTGCAAGGTCTGGTGTTCCTTCTAGGCTTCACTAAGTACTTAGTCAATCAGTACTAATTCTGGTAGGAGATTTTGATCAACATCATTAAAGAGCTTATTGCTTCATTTGGTGCTTTGGAGGGCTCTCAGGCTACCACACTACAATTATGTACATGCACATGCCCACATCCTTTTGTTTGTTTTGCCAGTTGTCATCTTGTACAAATATTTTTCAAAGTTTTTGCCCAGGGCCATCAAATTTTGAAATCATTAAGTGTCCTCCTCCCAGAAACCCTCAAGAAACCCAAAATTGTGCATTTCAGGCAATGCTTAGAATATTGTATTCCCTCATATGGCAACTAAAGGGAAATATTGGAGTGGATAAGAAACATCTACTTAGTACGAAAAGTAGTTTTTAAAATGAAAGAATTTCATGCTGGATTGCCAAAGAGTAGATTTTTTTTAATTACGGAGGTTATTTTCTTTCAATTGAATGTGCCTTAGCCAGCAGTTTTCTAGAAAAGGAAAAACAGTATTATGGGAAACTGTCAAAAGACATAGTTGTTCCTTTAGGTTTCTTTTAGCTCTAGAGTTAGAATCACGCCAAACCCTGAACTTTGCAGGTCTGTAAATAAGAAATGTTAATCCTGCTAAAACTGACTAAGAATAGAATGATCACTTCCTCTTTTAGGGCATCTTTCTATTTTAAAAATCTTGGGCTGGAGAAAGGTTGTTTTTCCCAACCCAGATGGGGATGCCTTATCTCTTTATTAACCCAGTGGCTGCATCTGCGTCTAGTTGATAATTCATCAGCTTGCTATACAATCTCATGAAATGTCATGCCCATCTGGTGCATATGGGAGAAACTCCCAGAAAGTGGTTACAAAAGCATCTTGATCTCATGTCAAAAGGCATCCTGGGATAGATTTGATTCTGGTGGCTCACTCTATGATGTTTAAAGCAAAGATGCTTTTATTTTGCCTAAAGTGATTTATTTGTTTCTATAAGACTTTACTAATTTAGAAACTTTCCAGGTTTATGTACAACCTTACTGTGACTATTTTATTTTCCCAATTAAAAAAAAAATCAGTTCTTTTGTACTACTGTTCACTGTGATAGGGATCAGAGAGTCAATTTAGCATCTAGATGAATAGACCAGTGTACTTATAGCCTGATGTAATAGAAAGAAAATGGACTTGGGGTCAGAAAACTTGGATTCAAATCCATACTCAATTAATTACTGTCATTAGATCTCAGGCAAGTCATTTTCCCTCCACTTTGCCTCCCCTTCCCCTTTCCCTTCCCTTTCTTTCCCTTTCCTTCCTTTCCCTTCCCTTCCAGGACAGAAATGTAACTGCTACCCTTGGGGCCAATTCCAATACTGATTGTCATAGAAGCTCTAATCTGCTCCATTTTTTTCTAACCTGGCCAGTTTATACTTTAGGCAGCCTAGTGTCTTTCTGTAGTCAGGCATAAAATAATCATATTTGTGTCATATTTTATGGCACAGCCCTACCATTGATCCCTTGGCCTTAGTTTTCCCATCATCGGGGACTATAAGTTTGTGTCACAATACTAAACTCACATTTTTCTTTTGGAGGGGAGAAGGCAAAGCAATTGGGCTTAAGTGACTTGCCCAAGGTCACACAGCTAGTTAAGTGTCAAGTGTCTGAGGTCATATCTGAATTCAGGTCCTCCTGACTCCAGGGCCAGTGCTCTATTTACTTCGACACCTAGCTGGCTCATTAAAAAAAAGTAATAGGAAGTTGAAAAATGCTCAGCTTTATTAGTAATCAAAAAGATGCAATATAAAACAGCTTTGAGGTACCTTATATTAATGAACTTGTCAAAATAAGGAAAAGCAGTGAAACTCAAGGCTGATTGAATAGTGGAGAAATAGGAATTTCTTTGATTGCTGGTGCATTGAAATTTGTAGATTTTTTAAATGAGCACAGTCTGTCAGTATATAGTAAATTCTATAGAAATAATCATGCTCTCTGACCCAATTAATCCTTTGTTAGATAAATGCCTTAAAATTATTATCAAAAACATAAAAAAATTCTAAGATTTTTATAGTAGAATAAAATATAAGGCAAAACTTGAAAGCAACCTAGATACTATTTAAGGGGAAATAGAGAGGCAGTATGATGCAATGAAAAAAAAATACTGAATTGGGAGTCAGAGAATCTAAGTTCAAATCTGACCTCTGACCTTTACCAGTTATATCATCTTTGGCAAGTTTCATAGTCTTTCTTGGACTCATTTGTAAAATGAGGATGATGGATTGAATGATCTGTAAGATTCCTTCTAGTTCCAAATTTGTAGTTAAATAAACTGTGGAACATAAATGTACTCAGAATAGTATAATGCAATGTGGACCAACAAGTATGAATAATATAAAGAAATTTAGAAAACCTTTGATGAAATTATAAAAAACAAAAGCAGAGACAGCAAAACAATCAATATACAATTGAGAAAGATTGATTTAAGAGAAAAAAATGAAGGGGAGTGGATCAGGTTTCCTGATTACACTTGGAGGAAGTGACTGAAATGTTTTTATATATTAGGCATTTAAATGTGTTTATTTAAATGTAATAAAACTACAAAACAAGTTTCATAAGTGGTACTAATGTTTGTTATTGTATTCATGGTAATTCTATTTTTAAAAAAAAAGAAAAAAGCTTTCTTAAGAAAAAAGGCCAAATACAGTAGATCTCATTGCATTTTTGAAAAAATTATTTGATCGGGTGAATGTTGTCAATATAGTTCCCTTTACTTTTAGTAATACTTTTGACAGTCTCTTTTGTTATAATTTGTTTTCGATGTTTATCCTTTTCCCCCAATGTGGTCCTTTAAATATGTCATTTATATGTCAAGAACATTCACTTATATTCAAATATTTAAGAAAAAAATTTAATTAAGCAAAATAAATAAACACATTGACCATGTGTGATGCACATGGTCACTACACTCTGCACCTATTACCTACCACCTCTCTACCCAGAAAAGGGGCATTTTTATTATTAGTACTATGAAGTTTGACGTTGCATAGATCATTAGTGTTTTTTCCCTTGTATGTTATTGGACTTATCTTGTACATTATTCTGTGTTAATTACTCTCTGCAATAGTTTGAGCAACTCTCCAAATTTTCCTAATTCCTCTTGTTCATTATCTCCCAAGGTGTAAAAACATACTATTGCTTTCATGCTTCAATTTGTTCAGCTTTACTCTGTTTTTTTTAGCTACTTCAAGAAAGAGTTTCTAGAAATATGGTAAACAGGTATTTTCCTGCTATCTTTGACTTCTTTGTTGTATATACTCAGGAATGGCATCACTGGGTTAAAGGATATGGGATTAACTTTTCTGCTATGTTCTAATAATTTTCTACAATGCTTAGACAATCTCACAGCTAAACCATAAGAGTGTAAATGTGCCAATCTGTTCTAACAGTTGATTGTGTCTCGCATCATTTCTGCCAATTTTCTGGGTGAATGGTAAAACTTCAGAGTTGTTTTAATATGCATTTATCATATGCTTTGGCCACTTATTGGGGAATGGCTTATGGTTTCATATTTATATTAATTCTTTATTAAGTATATTATACATTCTTTAAGAAGAGGCAATGGGCATGTTATATTGATTATATATTAATTACATACAAAGATAACTTTTTGTATTAATTTTTTCACAGTAAATAGATTAATTATATCTTATATTGATTTGCATTTTTCATAATATTAATGATTTAAATCATTTTTATTAATGATAATCTGTATTTCTTCTTCTGAAAAATATTCAGTTACCTTGACTATGCAACTACTTAGAAATTGCTTTTGTTCTTATATATTTGTTTCCATTTTCTATATATTTTGCATATGTCTTTAATTGAGGATATTTGTTTTTGCCTCAGCTGGCAGCTTCTTTATTTTGACTTTGTTCATGGAAAAGGTTTTACTTTTAAATTATGCAATTGAGATTGCTTATTTTATCAGGTTTAATGATCTTGATCACTTACTTAATTACGGATTTCCCCCCATCAATAGTTCTGAAAATTGTCCCTTTAAATTTTCTATTATTTGTATAGTGTGACTTTTTATGTTTAGGTCACATATCCATTTGACCAGTGTAAGAGGCTGGTTGCCAAAAATCCATGATGCTGGAACTAAAAGACTCCACAAAAGAATTAAACAGTCTCATCACTGTTGAAAGAGTGGTCCCTTTCATTATTATTATTTAAAGGAAGGCCTTGTGGCTTAACTGGAAACAATGAAAGATGCTAAAGATCTTCAGTAGAAGACTGATTACTTTTTGTTGAGTGTGTTGTATAGAGTATTCTTGGTTAGATATCATTTGGATTAGGTGACCTCTGACATTTTTTCAAACTCTGAGATTTTATTATAGCACAATATTATGGAATGAGCACTAAATTTGGAGTCAAGACACCTGGTTTTGAGTATTGGCTCTGATACTTACTAGGCATTAGGACCCATAAAATAATTACTTACTTTTCAAGTCTTAATTTCTACATTAGTAAAACGTGGTCAATAATGCTTATGCTACCTACAAGAATTGTTGTGAATAAAACTAAAATGCCATATAAATTCATCATTATTGCTCCAAATGCATATTGAAATGTCAACTCATTCAGTGTTTCATAGCACGTAGCATAAGTGAAAACATTTCAGCAAATAATTTGTCAATTAATCGATTTCATTCCACATAAATCTCTACCAATTTTATGAGAATACACATTTAGGCTAACTTTATGACAAAAAGATGTCTGAAATGCCTTCCTATTTCCTTACAATGTTTTTATTCTTCTATAAATGTTTATATATTCATAAAATCCAGGAAGTTAGCAAAAAAAACCAAAAAACAAAACCTAAGGATTTGTTAATGTGGCTTCTAAGCTAAGTCATAGCCATTTTTGAAAGACACATTTTCAATAGTTTGGTGATGACTTTTAGAAATCATATTCTATAATCTTGATGGATCCACAACGTAATTTTATTTTATTAGTCAACAGCTAGTATAAACAAATGTACTTTCAATCGTTTTTTAAAAAAAGTAAAATATATGTAAAGAAAAATATATGTCTGTTGTGAATAAAGATGCTATTCCAGGTTCTTATTGCCTCTGTATCCAGATGATTATGTAGCTAGAGTCTGATTAGTGAGAATAGCAAATCCCTTGAAATGTCCACATGCATTTGAAATACACTATCTGAAATCGTAATTATGTAAAATATGGTTATTTGTTCTAGCCCAATGGAAATAGACATTGTAGATTCAAATGCTACAACCATTTAAAGGGATTAATTATACTTATTAATTGGGAAAAAGTTGTAATTGCCTCCAAAATGGTCTCTATATATCCAGTATCTCTTTCCTTTAATTCTTCCTATCTATAGATGTCAGACAAAACTTCCCCAAACACCACTTTCATTATTTAATTTTTCTACTGAAGCACCTACAATGGCTCCCTATTGCCTAGTTTAACAAATAAAACTTCTTTGCATGACTTTTTTCCTTGTTTAAATGTATTATATACCTGCTTGCAATTCTCTCGTTAAGGATAATTATTTGCTATTTTAATAAAATCCAGTCCTTATTTCCTCATAATAATTGTGACAATATTTGTGACAATATTGAGAGAATGTGGTTCTTTGCTAAAAGAGCTATGAGTCTGAGATTATAAGACTTCCATTATCATATCTGTGCTTACTATGAGCCAGATATTGTGTAAATTGCTAAGGATAAAAGATAGGTTAAAAAAAAAAGCAGTCCTTGCTTCCAAGGGTCTCACAGAGAAAGACAGAGACAGAAGCAGACAGAGACAGAGATGGGGGAAAGAGGGAGAGATACAGGATCAGAAAGAGAGAGAGAGAGAAATCCCAGAGAGAAAACATTAAGATTAAGGAGGATTGGAAAAGCCCTCTTCCAGAAGGTGGGAATTGAGCTGAGACTTAAAGGAAATCAAAGCAGAGATGAGGAGGGAGACGATATCTTCTCCTCAAAGATGTTCAGGTTACCTTCTTGTGGGCAACTAGCCTTTGGACACAGGTGATCCTGGCCTCTTAAACCCATAAGGTTGCCTTGAAGGCTAGAAACAACAATCTCGCCATCACTATTTGCTCATAAATTCTCAGAAAAAGGAATACAAAACCAAAGGGACAACCAGAGACTTGAAATCCAGTCTCACTCTTGTCTCGTATAGCAATTGTGCTCATTGATAGGCATGTACAGTGGTCATCGATGTTTCGGGGAGGAGTAGAGAGAGAATTTGGGAGGAGAAAGAGAGACAGAGAGAGAGAGAGAGACAGAGAGAGAGAGAGAGAGAGACAGAGACAGAGAGACAGAAACAGAGACAGAGGCAGAGAGAGAGACAGAGTCAGAGAAAGTGAGAGAGGACTTCTCTAACTCAAGGACCAATCTTTGGCACAGCTGCCCATCCTCCATTTCTGACTTTGGGTTCAAGGAAACACTCAGACATCTCTGACTACTAATGTCCTTTAGCCAGAGGCCAGAGTATATTTATCTCTAAAAATAACAAGGGTATATAGGCTCACCTCTACACATTCTGCAAGGGATATATTCCACAGGCCCATCTTCATCTGTGCACCATGGAGTATCTTTCAAAGCAACCAGTGATTGCTTATAAATATTCTTATTTTTATGTTTACAAAAGGTTTTAAAAAATTAGCCTCATAGCAGATAGAATTCTTTATGTTCTTTATTTTAGTGTGAAGTTAACTCAGTGAACATAAAGGACTCTGAGCAGCTGAAAATTCTACTTGAATGAACACATTTGCTTCCCATGAATATCATATGAGGTTGCCACAGATTTTATACACTAAAATATTTTTTAAAAAACACAAATGCATTAAAGGTTATGTAATGCAAATTGAGGATGGGATTTCAAACTTTATATTCTCCGTAGTTCAAGAAGAAATATATCTAAATAGGGAAATGATTATATTTTCACCCAAAAAATTACCATGACACTAATGAATTAAAAATTAGAGATTTAATAAAATATCTAGAGCATTTAAAATTTACATTATAATAAAATAATTTATAAATCCATAATGATTTAACTAAAATGATATACAGACTTCATACTTGGAACATATTTTCCATTAGTACTTGGATGCTGCCTTTTATAAGACATACTTAAAAGTGAATATTCACAATATAGTCTTTATGTGCTAATAGTTAACAATGGATTTCTGTGGCACAGTGAATAGAGCACTGACCCCAAAGTCAGGAGGACCTGAGTTCAAATTCAGCTTCAGACACTTAACACTTGCTAGCTGTGTGACCTTGGGCAAGTCACTTAACCCCAATTGCCCCTCCGAAGAGCAAAAAAAAAAAAAAAAGGGTATTTTTAGTATATGAGTCCAATATCTGTAGTGACCATTATTTACTCCCAATAGTTCAATACAAGTGAGGCTTATGAGGAGATATGAAATATTTATTACATGAGAGGGAGTGAATAGGTGGAGGGATGAGTTGTTAGAAATAACCAGAGTGGCTAGTGAGTCCAGATGTATAATCATCACTCATCAAAGAAATTGGAATGTCTGTGTGTGTGTGTGTGTGTGTGTGTGTGTGTGTGTGTGTGTGTTGGAATGGGATGACTGTTCGTGATCAGGCTGGTTGGACCTTACTTATTCAGTGTAGCACCAATGCACCATTTACGGCACTGACCGTGACTATAAATATACCTGCATGGTGCTCAATCACAAAATATAACATGCTTACCATATAGAAGACAGAAGCAAAACATTTATTCAGACACCAGAAAGCCAAATCCCCAAACCAGTAAGCTGACTGCATCATAGTAGCAAAGAAGTTAATGAGCCACAACAGCACAGAGAGTCACAGCATCCTTTAGCCTTTCCACAAATCAACATAAGCTGAGATGTTGCAGAGGTGGCAAAAAACCAACTATTACTCATGAGCCTGACTGACTCATTGCCTGAGTGTCCTCTCTCTTTCCCATCCTCTCTCTAGCTTTGACTCCCAGCTTCCTGTCGGCCCTGCTCTACCCTTCAGCAAACTCCTCCTACTACAGGCTTCATGTGACAACATTCAGCCTATTAGGGGGCAGAGTTTATTTTCAAAGCAGGGAAGGTCTTCAAATTCCCTTAGGCTTATTAAGGGGCAGAGAAGATCCCTAAATTCCCATTACCATTACATTCAGTTATGCCTTACAGAATCAAGACCTAAGACTAGAACCCAAGTGGTTATGGAGAGAAAGGTACATGACCTTATCATGTCCTTTGTCACTTTTTCATTTTTAAAAAATATATGCAATGTTGTGGGGGTAGGGGTTTGATGCCCCTCTCCAACTCAATTAATGTAATCACTTTAGTCCCAGATAGTTAATACAATCACTAAATTAAAAGTATAAACGAGGTATAGTCAAATCTTCAATCAATTTTCGGGTTGTGAATTGCTTTGATCATTCATATTATATGCTAATAATTAAGAATGGTTATTTTTAGCATATGAGGCTGGTATCTGTAGTGACCATTATTTCCTCCCAATAGTTCAATATAAGTGAGGCTGTCTAGTCAGATGTGGAATATTTGTCACATGATGGGGAATGGGGAGGTGGAGGGATGAGTTAACAGAAATAACCAGAGTGGCTAGGAAATGCCATGCAATTGGGCGGAATAATTTAGACCCATCTTTGACATTTGTATAACACACCGAGTCAACCCAAAACTGGAATTCCAGAAACTAATATAGTAGTTTTCAAATATATCGATACTCCTAACAGAGTATTGCTTTGAGAAGGGAAGATCAAACTTCTTTTCTCTCTCTCCTCCTTCCATATCTAGGTAATGACTATATGAATTTCACAAGGTTAAAAATCTGGAGTTTCCATGGACATTTGTAGCAGTGCACAGCAGAGTAGCAGCATCTGAAGGTGGCAGTTCCTCTATCAGGACTTAGAGACACATTAAAGTCAAAAGAGAAGACTCAGGAAAGAAACTTTAGGACTTTATAAGGGCATGGACTGAAGAGAGATATACACAAGGGGACCTTCACAAGGACTGCATAAAGGGGAAAAAGCACTTCTAGTGACCAGAGCTGTGTGTTTATCGTTTGGTCACTCATGTGATATTTAGGTTTCAGCCTGCCTCAGCCATAGGTGTCCAGACGCCTTGTTTGTGTGTAGAGAAAGTATATTCCCAGTTTTGTAATAGCACTTTTGCTATAACTGCTTAATAACTACCCTTTTGTAAAAACTGATTAATTCTGGCTAGTGAGCAATGAAGGCACAGATCAGTGGTGCAGGGGATAGACTGCTAGAGGAAGACTCATCTGCATGAGTTAAAATATGACCTCAGTCAGGCATGACTGAACGATAAAAGTAATAAATAAGGGACTCAGGGCAGCTAGGTGGTGCAGTGAATAGAGCACCATCCCTGAAGTCAGGAGGACCTGAGTTCAAATCTGGCCTCAGACACTTAACACACTTACTAGTCATGTGACTTTGGGCAAGTCACTTAACCTGAATTGTCCTCAAAAAAAAAAAGGCAAAAAATGAATAAATAAACAAACAAGCAAACAAATAAATAAATAGGGGACTAGACAGTGAGGATAGAGGACAAAAATAGAGACCTGACAGTTTCTCAGGGTTACCCTAAATACCTTAAAGAGAAAAATAGTCAATCACCTTCTAGCGACCACTAATTTATTGTGAATTGGAAAATTAGGCCTGAAGGGAGTTCTGCTTGTACATGAATTGTAGTTAGCAAATTCCCTTAAATATGACCTGTCTCTCTCTTGAATAGAGAAATGAATTCTACCAAAAAATATTGACACAATTTAAATTTTATTTATGTCATAACCACTTATGGTATGTCTAAAACCTATTTATTCATTTTGATAAGTGGTAGAATAATGTACAAAACTACATTTGAATATGTCTTTTAGTTAGTGATATGATATTTTTCCCCCCAGAATTTAGGTACATAATAAAAACAACCACCAGGATTACTGAAATAGTTTGACAAAAAAGGTGTGGTGTGGGCAGGGCAGACTGGCCATAGATAAAACTATAAAATGGTGAAATATGCCTACAGTACTATCTGCCCCTCCTTCTAGCAAATACTCTCTTTGTAGATGAGGGCATGTCTCCCAGTAACTGACAGCAAAGTCCGAAAACATAATAGGGCAGGTGGTGCTGTTGCCTTGTTCTACCAACAAACCAGGGAAAGAGAGCCGTGATAACATTTTTTGGAGTTGTAGCAGTTATGGCTTAAGGCTCTACTGTTGAGCCTAATTCAAGGTTTGGGATAACTGGTCTATGGGATATGAAATTTAGTAAGCTAACATTCACAGTTGTGAACTTTCCCTTTGAAAGAGAGGCAGCACAGTATAATGGGGGAAAAGTATGACTATAGAATCAGATTGTCATCATTTAATCATTTTTCAGTCATGTCTGATTCTCCATAACCCCATTTGAGGTTTTCTTGGAAAAGATACTGGTTTGTCATTTCCTTTTCCAGCTCATTTTATACGTGAGGAAACTGAGGTAAACAGGGTTAAATGACTTTCCCAGGATCACACAGCTAGTAGTGTCTGAATCCAAATTTGAACTCAGGACTATGAGTCTTCCAGATCCCAGACCCAGCACTCTATCCACTGTGCCCCCTTATGGTTCTATGGGAGACAACATGGAGCAGTGGACAATGTCAAGGGGATGTCACGAAGTCCTCAGACACCTAAAAACAGTGTAACTTAGATAAGTTGCCTTACCTCTTGGACCTCACTTTCATCATTTGGAAAAATGAGGAACTGTTCTCCATAGACTTTGAAGTCCTTTTTAGCTCCACATTCTGTAATTTGTAATAGTGGAAGAGATATAAACTTGTAGCGAGAAAATCTGAGTCCAAGTATCAGTTTTGACACTTAATATCTTGGGCGAATCATTGAATTCTCTGAGCCTTAGTTTCTCCTTAAATGGGAATAATTACTATTATTCAATGAGAAAGTATGTTAAGTACTGTGTAAACATAAAATCTATCTTTGTGATCACCCCCCCGCCAACATCACAATTATCATCACAAAATCTCATTTTCCTGCTACAGTCACAGTACATATCTTTTGGGTTACTGCCACAAAATTCAAGAATCATTTCTAGGTTATTGGAAGGAGCCAGAATGTTATGCAGAAAATGAATCTAGCTGTTGGAGGTGCCCAGAGTGCCCGTTCAAAGAATACACCTAAGTCAATTACTATGCTGTTTTCTTATATCAGAAAGTTTTGGAATTTTGAAATTTGAAATCTTTGCTAATGATCTGCCAAAGGACACTTGAAAGTCATGCTCAATGTGGATATATAATGATTATATATTTTGCAATTTGAGGTTATATTTTCCTACTAAGAAAATGTGCATTTAGATGTTTTTGATTCATTTTGTTTTGTTTTTGTAGTATGAAGTCTACATGGAGTGGAACAAATTAGTAAATTTTGGGGCATACGAATAATCTCCCTCCTATGGGACATGAGACTCAGTGGTATTAACTTTAAATCTGAGAATCCTAAACAAATATTTTTAAAGCCTTTAGCACCCCCCCCCCTCCAAATTGTGATTATATACCCTTGGAGGGAGAAAGTTATTTTAAAATGTTTGTTTAGGATCCCTTAATTTAAAGTTAGGCATGTGGTAACTAGGTGTTTCAGTGGATAGAGCCTTGGGCCTGGAGTCAGAAAGACCTGAGTTCAAATTGACCTCAGACACTTACTAGGTATGCAACCCTGGCCAAGTCATTTAACCCCTGCTTGCCTTAATCCACTGGAGGAGGAAATGGCAAACCATTTCAGTATCTTTGCCAAGAAAGTCCCATGGATAGTACTGGCAGGCATTGATCTATGGGATCATGAAGAATCAGACATGATTGAACAACAATTTAAAGCTAGGATAAAAGTCTGATTTACTGTCACCAGTAGGAGGGAGAGTTTTTCTGTTTTCTAGAGCCCTAAACATTTCTCAGTCGGCTCCAGTGACATTTATATCGTAGAATTAAGTCCATGTCTCAAAGGGGAGAGATCAAGGGTAGTGGGACAGGAAGCTGGGGAGGTGTCAGAGCAGGAGTGGAAGTGTTTGGGGGCACCCTCAGGGTTGATGGTATCTGGTTGAGTCAGGTGTCCAAACCCAAGATCAAAGATCAGCCTCCATCTGTTGGCTTCTTTCTTGGGGTGCTGCTGAAATTACAACTAATGCTTCAAAGAACAACCTTCAGAAGCCCAAATAATCTTGGTGACTTCCTAAGGATTGTACCATTGAACAGATTTGTAAATGAATGACCAAAAGAGAAGGGATGGTCCTGGGTCAATTGGATTAGTTGGTCTTACCTAATGATTTCCTCCTCTCTGAAATAAGATGACCATTTTGCCTAGAGAAATTTTCGGAGTTGTACACAAACCACAGAATTATTTGAGTCTGGAGATCAGAGTAAAATATTTACCCCTCCTTTAATCCTTGATATTGTTCAGCATGTTTGTATCCTCAAATCAAATCCCAGCTCACACCTTAGAACACAGAGACAGCTTAATATTCCCTAAGTCGAAGTTGCATATGAAGGTAGAATTTGTGCTTACAGAAGGAACATGAGAAACAATCTTAAGAGACTAATAATTATCAAATGTTTTGTTATTAGCACATAAAGAAGTATTTAATAGTTTTGTTTTGTTTTTGTGTTTTGTGCAATACAGTGGTGAGGTGGAAAAAAAAGTATACCTCTGTCATAAAGGGAGGGTAGCCCAACCTGGGCAGGGATCCCAGCATGTACTCTAAAGTGCATTAGTCCCTGGTTTTACTGTATTTACACTTCTGTGGTTTGGAAGGAAACTCTCATGTTACTGTGCAGCACCTGAACATTAGGCTTGAGGAATAATGTTTTGAGGCGTCAGATACTGAATTTTGGAGAAGGTCAGTGGGAACTATTCAGTGACCCTTAATTCATTTTCAGTTCCAATTTCCCAATATTTCTAGTCTCTTCTAAGCTGATGGCCTCATGTGACAACATTTACCTTGGAGGACTCTGTGACAGTATTTCTAATGTTTTCCAACTTTGGATTTGAAAAGTTTGTTTTGGCAGATTTGCCTTAGTTTGGGTTTGGTTTGCTTGGCTAGAATGTGGCCTGTTCAGACAGGCTTGAATTCCTACCTCAAGGATTTCCCTGAGCCTTACCAGTGGTAATAAACACAATCAAAGGCTTTGAGAGTTCTAAGGAGGTTCGTGCCAATGATTTGACTTAGACATTTAGCATTTTTTTTTGTTTTTTTGTGTTTTTTTGGATTGGAAGAGACCTCTGAAAGGTACTTTAGCAGCCACCTGATTCAAAGCCTCCCACTGCATCCAGGGCTATCTCCAGTTATCCTGATCTATATCTTGCCCCTGGACCCAGATGGTTCTGGAGAAGAAAGTGAAACTGGTGACTTTTGCACAGCCTTCCCTCACTTCAATTCAATTCACTTGCATATCATGGTAGCACCTCCCTGATATCATGGTTGTCTTCTAGAATAAAGGACAAACAACAACACCCCCATTTTCCATATCAAATTTGAGTAGCAAGGGATTTAAATTGTCCACGGTCACATAGGTAGTTAGCAGCAAAGCCTAGACTAGAACCCAAATCTTTCTTGATTCTAAGTATTTCTAATATGCCGTGGCATAGGAATCATTGACTTTATGTAAAAACAGCTCTTTCAATTCCATACAACAATCACTGATTAAACACTTACTATGGGCCAGGAATTGTGTTAGGTGCTAGAAATATAAAGTCAAAACTGAAGCAACTGTGCTCAGAGAGCTTATATTCACTGAGGTTTAGAGAGAGAAATAGTGTGCACACAGATTAGAAGATTCAAAATACATACAAAGTAAATACACAATCATTACCTGGGTGGGAGAGAACTGTGAGGATTTTTAAATGCTTACTCCAGGAAACAAGCTGTAGTTGTGAACAAGTCAGGTATTCTATAAGAGGATAGTAATTGGGGGCAGCTAGGAGGCTCAGTAAATTGTACATCAGCCCTAGAGTCAGGAGGACCTGAGTTCAAATCTGGCCTCAGACACTTAACACTAACTATATGACCTTAGGCAAGTCACTTAACCCCAATTGCCTTGCCTTCCCTCCTCCAAAAAAAAAAAAAATAAAAGAGGATGGAAATTGAGGAAAATTGAGGACCTGATGAGGAAGCAAAGTATTGGAGGCATGGGGGTACAGTCAGTCAAAAGGCATGGAGGAATATGGAATGTTATGTATGGGGGGGCAGCTATTATTTATTTAATCCTTAGGGTTCCCCAAAAGCTTTTTCATAGCTCTCCCCAAAAGCTTTCTCATAGCTCTCATAGATTGTTACTAAGAACATATGGCTTAGATGGTTCCTATGTTATTATATTCATTTTATAGATGAGGAAACTGATACTTAAAAGGTGAAAGAAACAAGCTCAATGTCATTCAGTCAGAAAATGTTATATCTGTTACTCGAATTGAGGTATTTTTCTTCCAAGTCTAGCAATTGTTCCACTGTATCAGACAGATTTGAAAATCAAGTCATTAGGGGTGGCTAGGTGGCACAGTGAGTAAGAGCGAGAGTTGGGAGCACCCAGGATCAGTTTCGACCACAGACTTAGCACCCACACAGAAATGACTGGCTGTGTAACCTTGAGCAAGTTACTTAACCCCAATTGCTTAAAAAAAAAAAAAGAAAATCAATTCATTGAGTTTAGATGGATTCATAACTTTTTTGGAAAAGGACAAAATCAATTAAATATAAGTTAGTGAATGAGGTAAAAGCCAGTATTTATAAAGGAAAAAGTAGTGAACCAGTATATTTCTAATGTCTTTGTATGTCAATTGAGAAATTCTCATAGATAATATATTTTAATCTTTTAATATCTCATCACATATATACATTATATATATATATATATATGAATACTACAATTAATCCCTTGTGTTGAGTTAAGCAGCTTAAATAATAACTTAAAATATCTTTATTGAATATATATAATAGTATTACTGGTTTAAATAAGAATATTACTGGCATATGATAATTCAATGAATCCTCATTTTTACTGGAAACAGGAATAATGATGTTGTAAAGGAAATGATCATAAATATTTCATTAAACAAAAATCCAGCAATTAAATGTAAACTGAAATTAAGAAGTGGAGTCTATGTCTCAGAGTAGCACATAATGACTTTCACTTGGAGTGAATCTATTTGAGGAAGGGTAACCAGAAGTTTTTATTACCTTGATGACTTTTCAATTGAAGGTCAGTTTACTTATGGCTTATGTACTAAGGGGACTATGTCCCTAGATGTGCTACCTAAATGTGTGATATAATGGGATCAAATACTGTCCAATATGCTACTATGGAAAGACCAGTGGATTTAGGATCAAAGGACCTGGGTTCAAAGCCCACCTTTTTTGTTTAGGACTTGTGTGACCTGGTTAAGTTCATAAAAGTAATGAGGTTAAGTTGCTTAACCTTTCTAACCCTCGATTTTCTTAGCTGTAAAATGAAGGAATTGGCCCATATGATGTCTTAGAATTCTTCCAATTCTCATTCTCTGATCTTTTGAGGTAGATTTGAATACTGGCCCTAAGATCCAATAAGTAAAACATTTATATTATCTTGGGGAGAGATCTGGCTGGGAGAAGAGTCTAGACAGACTTCTGGAGGCTGCTTCATGAAATACATTTTGACAGCTAGGAAGGATGCTAGAGAAGTTGGGTTATTGACTTGGATGATAGAAATGGATCAACTTGCCTTAACTGTTCAAGGATAGGTAGGTGTCTCACTCAAGGAAATGACTGATAATGGCCCAGACATATTAAAGTAAAAAAGGATAATGAGAATTGCTTTAACATTTTTGGTGGGAAATATAGAAAAGGCAATAAATATAAGGGAAATCATGGAAGGCAGACAGTGTTGTGGTGGCTCTGTGGAAAAAACAAAACAAAAATCCCAAACTAGAAACTTGTGTTTTCCAGGAGATCTTGTCAAGTTTTATTATTATTTATCATTATTACATATTATTATTCTCAAAATTCTTAGACCATTTTATTCTCTTGTGCATAAAACTCTGCATAATGTGAGAAGTTAAGTTTTTATTTTAAAACAGCAAAGATAAAGTTGTAATACTAATGTGTGAATGCTGAATTGAGGAGAATTCACTTGACATTCATAAGCAATTCTAATATCTTTCTTTTTTTTTATTAATTTATTAGTTTAGTTTCAGTTAACAAGATTCAATTCCATAGTTCCTTGATTTTCAAATTTCCTTTCCTTCCCTCCTCCCCACCCCCACGACAGCATATAGCCCAGTATAGGATCTGCAAATACTTTCATATTAGACATTAGTCCAATTACAAAGGCGTATTGTACTAGGTGGGATGAAAAATGGTAAAGAAGAAATAAAACCAAACAATGAAAAGAAAAAGATCAAGTAGTTTGCTTCCATCAGGATTCAAGCTCAGTTCATTCTAGTTATTTCTCTGGATGTCGCATTTCTCTCCTTCCTGAGTCTTTTGGGATTGACTTATATCACTGCATTGCTGAGAAGAGTCCAGTCTGTCATAGCTGGTGATTCTAATATCTTTAAAAAATGCAAAATCTGTGTAGAGAAGGATTTTTCTGCCTCACATGAGTTTCATTTGATGGAAATTAGATCAAAGTCACAGTTTCCTATCAATATCCTTGTTGTTGTTGTTTCCTTTAAGAGCTGGGACTGAAATACTGCCTAGATATAAAACCCACCTTTACAGTGGAAGAGATTTCAAAGTTAATTACATTTTTTTTCAGAATGGACCTTTTTTTACTTACTTAGATGATTGAATGGTTAAAAGATTTTCCAAGCCCACTGAAAACTTATTATCTTGTACTGAGGAAATATATACTGGGGATTCATTACTTTGTTCATTAATAGTTCTATTTGGAAAGTTGTACTACTAGAAGGGAAGGCACAAATGCAAAGGATTTTGTGAAGAAGAAAATAGAGAGATGTCTAATGAGGTTGATATAAATTTTTTGTTACTTTGTCATGTCTTAATCAAGGATTAACTAACAAGGATTGACAAACTAAGGCCTGTGGGCTAAATCTGGTCTGCCACCTGTTTAAACAAAAAAAAGTAGGAAAAAAAACCAACCAGGAAAAAAAAAATTTATCTTTCTAGCCACGTAAAAATAGGTGATAGGGCTTGTTTGGCTTGTGAACCAGAGTTTACTGATTCCTGACCAAGCTGATAAAACTATCAGTTCTAGAATTTTCACCCATGGGTTATTCAGCTAAGTCCTTTAATATTTCACCAATACTCACTATTTAGGTAAGTCATCATAATGAAAAGGGCAGAGTGTTGGATGGGCTAGTCAGAAAATACCTGACTTTGAGTCAGCAAATCCTTACAAGTTATGTGGGTGGGGGTAAATCACTTTTCTACTCTGATCCTCAGTTTCCTTATATGTAAAATGTGTACAATAATAACTGTAATATGTATTTCATATAGTTGTGAGGAGAAAGATCATCACATAAAAACGGGGGGTAGAGAGAGAGAGAGAGAAGTGATGAGGAATAATGATTGGTGATTCCCTGCTTAGGGATCTGGGGCATTTATTTGTTGACCTGGTTTGCTATTTTCTCAAGGCATGTATTTAAAACAAGTGACACAGAACCTCTCAAGATTTTTCATTTCTCTTTTGTTCTTTTCTCTCCTTTCCTTCTTCCCTCTCCTCTTCCTTCCTTCCTTCCTTCCTTCCTTCCTTCCTTCCTTCCTTCCTTCCTTCCTTCCTTCCTTCCTTCCTTTCTTCTTTCCTTTCTTCTTTCTCTCTTTCTTCCTTCCTTTCTCTATTGGACTAAACAGTCATCAGTCAATTACACTTCTGATCAGCATGGGGACTTTGACCTGGAAGGAGTTACCATATTGCTTCTGGACTTAGTGTGGATACCCAATCTGCTTTACTTAGGATCTGCTCAGATCCCCTAAGCTCAAAAGATTCACCCCCTCAGCCTTCTTACAATTAGGAATTATATGCATGTACCATTATACCTCACCTAATATTTTGCAAACAACTATTTCCTACTCCAGTGATTCATGGGGCCCATAGGAAACTGCCAAAAGGAATCTCAAAAATATTTCTAAAGATCAGAAAGGATTAGACAAAGAACTGATGGTCTAAAAGAAGGGAAGAACAACACAAACATTTATTACTGTGTGGCAGGCATGGTACTACGTGCTTTCTAAATATTATCTCATTTGATCGCCATAGCAATCCTGGGAAGTGGTATTAATATTATCCCCATTTTATAATTGAGAAAACTGATATAGACCAAGGATAAGTGACTTGTTCAGGGTTACACAGCTAACAAGTATCTGAGGCAAGATTTAAACTCAGATACTGCTGATTCCAGGCCCAACTCTCTAGCCACTGTACCAATTCTCTGCCAGTAGGGTACATTTGATGCTTTTATTACCACTGCTCATCAATGATAAGGAGTACAAAAAAAAGCCAGATTTGGGAATGAACATATAGTTAAGTGGATGCTTTCTTTGCATGTGATTAAGAATTTTTGGACTACAGCAACACAAAAGAATGACATATTCCTTTCTGGTGATAGAATACTCCTAACAAGGGCTTGTGAGAATGTTGAAAAATAGCCAAACTAACTGTGGAGCATGAATGAAATAGGAGATAACTTTGCTCTAAGAAATAATGAATATAAGAAATCCAGTACTGGGGCAGTCTGATCAGTCAATGTGTATTTGAGGATTGCAATTTGTTTGGGCTTGTGGATGCCCCCTGGGATGGAAGAAGTGGAGGGAATCAAGGATGGCACTATACCATGGATTAAAAGCCATTTTGGCAGATCCTAGTGGCACATATTCCATTGCAGGTGCAGCTGCATAGGGCTAGATACCCTGGAAGCTCTTAAAAGGTTACATAATGCTCCTGTTGGCATTAAGTTTATGTCAATTACAACCAAAATGAGCAAGGGTGAGTTCTGAGAGAGGCAGACAAAAATGCAGTTCGATATTGTTGAAGATGAAGCATTCACTTCTCTCTGACAAGAGCCATAAACTTGGCTTATGGAGGCAGGAACGACCTGATTGTTAGAGAATGGCTATGAATATTACTAATTTTCTGGGCATGGGATTGGTAACAGAACATTTTATTGATAAAGTTTTGAATCAAGTACTTTGGCCATTACTGGATGGTGCTGTGCTTATAACACTATCCAAAGCTAAATATTATAAGAGGAATGATGGCTTAACTCAGGGGCATAGGCCAGTTGGTTTTGGTTTGGAGTATGTTATGGTATGAAAGTCACAGTGGAGGGGAAGCCAGAGTCAAGATCTTTCTTGAAAACTTTGCATTATATTGACAACATACCAGAGGAGGCTTTTATAACTAGAGATGACTGTAGAGAAGATTCTGTTATATCTCAGAATATTGGAATGGAAAGTATTTTTGTAAAGAGTGGGAAATATTGAGAAGCAGATGAAGAGAAAATTAATTCAATTACTTAACTTGTGTGAATTTCTCATACACCGTGGACCTATCCTACAACATCTAGTTTAAAGAGCATGATTCTCTGAAAGAATGTGAAATCTAACTTTCCATTTCATAGAATGCATCTTTTGAAACTCTTTAAGACAGTATAAGCAACAATAGCCACTTAGTACCAATGAAATTGGCAACTTTTTATTATATATTAATTTTAAAAAGGAGTTGAATTGTAGCTGTCCAGCTAGCCTTGCTAATTTCTTATTTTATTTTTGAAAGAGGATTATAAAGAAGGAAACAAAAAGCAGATGTTTATACCATTTTCCTTAACAAATTCATAAAGTCAGTAAATTCTAAAAGAGAAAGTCCACCATAAGGTACAGTGTTCTGTTTCTCTTTCAACTATTTCTTGGTGGTTGGGGGTAGGTAGTGCTCAGTGTGAATAAGGTTGAATAGTTGTTTTTTTAATTATTTTTTAAATTAAATAATTCAGAAAAACATAGGAAGACTCATAAACTGATATAAACAATTAAACTGGGTCAAGAAATTAATATACACAAAGACTAGAACAAAACCAAAAATCTTTAATGTGTAATTGACAACAATTAAAAAAAAAAAACTTGCTTCCAGAGAGGGGTAGAGAAAATGGGCCTCCTTCCCTTCATTGTTGAGGTGGGGAAAAATGGGTAAATAATATTGCATGTTTTCTAATGGCTAACTTTGTTGAATTTCTTATATTTTTATTTTTCTTCTGAATTTTCATTATGGGGATCACTCCTTTTTTTAGAGGAAGAAAGGAGGATCCAGATATATTAACTCATGGGATGTGATACAAGAACAAAAGGCATCAATAAAATATAATTGAAAATAAAAGAATGTATTTGGCTATAATCTTGCAAATCTAATGAAAAGAAGTTTAGTTAAACAAATGCTTTATTAACTCCTGTTTTACATCACTCATTTCCGCCATATTACGAGTTACAACCTTTTCCTCATTTCCCCCTACCCACCACCCCAGAATAGCAGTCCCACAAGATATCCCCTCATCCAATCTGCTCTCTCCCATATCTTCTCCCATACCCCCTTCAACTTTACCATTAGGGCAAGGTGAATCTCTGTGCCCCAATGCCTGCACATCTTATCTCCCAATTACATGCATAATAGTATTAATAATAGTATTTATATACTTTTGGAACGTTTAATTTTAAAACTTCGAATTTCAGATCCATTCCCTTCCTCCCTTGTTACCCATTCCCTCTGGGAAGATAAGCAATTCAGTATGTGTTGTACATGTATAGCTTTGTAAAACATTACCATAGTAGATATACTGTAAAAGACTGCTTATATTTCCCTCCCAACCATCCCACCCCCCACCTGGTCCATTCTCTACTTTGATCCAGTTCCTCTTTGAAAGTGGGTACTTCCAACCTCCCCTCCCCCCAGAATGCCCTCCCCTCCATTATCCCCCCTCTCATCCCCTTTCCCCCTACTATCCTGCAGGGTGAGATATACCAATTCATATGTATGTCATTCTCTCCCTGAGCCAAATTCAATGAGAATATGATTTTGCCTTTTGCCTTCCTGTTCTTCCCCTCCCCTGAAACCACTTCCCCTTGCCTCTTCTATATGAGATAGTTTACCCCACACTGTCTCTCCCCATCTCTTCTTGCCACATTCCTCTCTCACCCCTTAACTTCACCCCTTAAGTATCATACCTTCCCACCAAATTCAACCTGTGCCTTCTATCCATGTATACCTGTAAACATATATACACACATTCACATATGTATTCATATGCCCATATACCCTTCTTCAATTACATTCATACTAAGAAAGGTTTCATCAGTCACAGTTATTATTTTTCCATGTAGGAATGTAAATAGTTCAACTTTGATAAGTTCCTTTTGATTTCTTTTCCCTGATTACCTTCTCAAGCATCACTTGCTTCTTGTGTCTGAATGTCAAATTTTCTATTCAATTCTGGTTTTTTCCTCAAGAATGCTTGAAAGTCCTCTATTCCACTGAATGACCATATTTTCCCCTGAAACAAAATATTGAGTTTTGCTGGGTATGTGATTCTTGGTTTTAATCCCAGGTCCTTTGCCCTGCAGAATATCATATTCCATGCCCTTCAGTCACTCAGTGTAGAAGCTGCCAGGACCTGGGCTATTCTGATTGTGTTTCCACAGTATTGAAATTGTTTCTTCCTGGCTGCTTGTAGTATTTTCTCCTTGATCTGAGAATTCTGGAACCTGGCTATAATATTCCCAGGAGTTTTCTTTTTGGGATCTTTTTCAGGAGGTGATCTGTTCATTCTTTCAACCTCTATTTCCCCCTCAGGGTCTAAAACATCAGGGCAATTTTCCTTGAGAATTTCTTTAAGGATGATTTCTAGGTTCTTTCTTTGATCATGGCTTTCAGGTAGTCCAATAATTTTTAAATCATCGCTCCTGGATCTATTTTCCAGGTCAGTGGTTTTTCCCATGAGATATTTCACATTCCCTTCTATTCTTTCATTTGTTTGGATCTGTTTAACAGCATCTTGATTTCTCTTAAAGTCACTAGCTTCCATTTGCTCCAGTCTAACTCTGAAGGAATGAATCTCTTCAGTGAGCTTTTGAGATTCTTTTTCCATCTGGCAAATTTGGCTTTTTAAGTCATTCTTCTCCTCATTGCCCTTTTGAGCCTTCTTTGCCATTTGATTCAATCTATTTTTGAAGGTGTTATTTTCCTCAGTCAGGCTGTTGACTCTCATTTCTTACTTTTCCTGCATCCTTCTCATTGCTCTTCCCAATTTTTCCTCCGCTTCTCTTATTTGGTTTTTAAAATCCTTCTTAAGGTCCTCTATGGCCTGTAACCTGCTCATATTTTCATTTGGGGCTTTTAGTGCAGGATTTCTGACCTCACAGTCCTCCTCCTGTTCCATGCTCTGATCCTCTTTGCCCCCCAAATAGGAGTCTAATGTTGAGTTTTTCCGTTTATTTTGTTTCTTTTGCCTAGGCATGTTGCCACTCAATTATTTGACTTTTGGGCTTGTTGCCACAGAGGATGCTGCCACCAGACAGGGGAGCTTCTGTCCCAAAGTTTGGGTCTTCTCAACTGCCAGAGGTATTAGTTCGCTGCCCTCCCTGAAACTGCCACACACTCTGGAAAGCTGATCACACACCCCAAGACCTCTAGCCCAGACTGCAATCCAAATCCAGGCAGGTTAAAGCAAGAGTGATTTCTCTCCAGTCTGATTGCCAGATCCCCCTACAGTCCACAGGCCAGGAGCTGAAGCTGCAATTGAAGCTGCAAAATGGGCGCTGTGCCACAGCTCCTCAGTGACTTCTCGCCCCCAGGGGAAGAAGCTGACAAGTTCCCAAATACTGTTCCCAGAGGCCATAGGGCACTAACCTCTCACTTTGTTCTAGGCATAATTGTGTTGATAATTCTGGAATCGCCACAGCTGCTGGTGTTCTGGGGTCCCTCCAGCTGGCTGCTGGCCCAGCTGCCCTGGGGCTAAAACTGCAACTCAATGGGGCCTGGGCTTGGCTCCCAGCTGCTGTGCTAGCTATTTCCTCCTGGGCTACTGGGCTGTCCTCAGTGGAAGGTTAGCTTCTCTGTATCATTTTGTGGGTGCTAGAGCTCCAGAGGTTGTTCAGAGTCCATCTTTTACATGGTTTGAAAGTGGTGTGGGCTGGAGTGCTGTGGAAGTGCTATTTCTACTCTGCCATCTTGGCTTTGCCCCTGCTGAAAAGAAATTTATATTAGAAGGAAAGTAGATTACAAAAAATGTCCATTTATGTATGCTAGATATAGTAAAATGTTTTTAATGCAGGAACAATGGTAGTTGAAACCTAGTAGTTAAAAGGGCATAAATCCAAGGAAAAAAAAGAAACAAAAATAATTAAAAAAACATGTTCTCAGATATCTATATACAAATGGAGGAAGCGTGAATTAAAAAAAAATAAAAGATGAAGTAGATTCAATACTAGGAAGCACATTTGATATAGGTATAATTGATATTTGGTAAGAGGACAGTCACATCTGGAATTTGAATACCAAAGAGCATATCTTATTAAACAAGAAACATGAAAGTTAAAAGGTGGGGCAGAATAACCATTGTTTATTAATAAGATAGACTTATGTGAGGAAGTCCAATACCCAAAGTGAGAAGCATGGTGGATAATTTTAGGGTAAACATCAATGGAGGCAGGAACATAAATGATAGTGAGATCAGATTTTACTGTCTATCTTCTAGATAGAGAGAAGAAATAGATTCATTCAGAAAAGAGATTATAAGGCTGGCATAGCAATATCACATAGTCATAGAGAGACTTCAATGATCTGGACATCTGCTAGAACTCTCTGCTTAAAACATGAAACTCAATTTTTATCCACTTGCCTTAACAATAATTTCATCTTTCAAAGTGATCAAAGAAATGAAAATGGGAAAATTTTATTCTTTTTCTGAGTCTCAGCACAAGAAAAATAATATTCTTGGGAGAAATGAGGTCATATGGAAAGTGACAGGTCTATCTTCAAATTTGGGATAAAGAAGAAATATGGGTGCAGTATAACATGAACCCTAACTTTTGGAAAAGTAAATTTTAAAAGGCTCAGAGAAGAGATATGTAGAATCCCATGGACTAAATATCTTTAGAGGAACTCAGCCCAAAAGGGATAGGAAGTTCACAAGAAAAGAAAGAGGGCAGTTATCTCAGGAGACCAATTTGGATGCTTAGGGAATTCATCAATCAACTTGGGTTTTTAAAAAGACAATTGAAGAAGATGGAAGAAAGGACAAGCATAAAAGAATGAATACAAACTATGGCATGGATCTATAAGAAGAGTGTCAGGAGTGCTAATGCTCATAATGAGCTGAGAGTGGTAAGGAGAGCTAAGAATACATACTTTTTTTTTTGCTTTTGCTTTATTGGGGAAAAGAGGAGAATCAAAGAAGAAATCGACTCATGCCTTGTGGTAGATGAGACAATAGTGACTAATGATGAAAAAAAAAAACAAACAGCAGAACTGTCCAATCCCTTTTTTTGGTGATGGTCATAGTGGTGGTGGGAAGAGGAGTTTTCTTTCCAAGGAAATGATCTTTAGAAAAGAAAGGATAAAAAAAAAAAGGTCTAATAGGGAATCTTCCTCAATACAAGAAAGGGAATACTGGGGTGTAATTGATAAATTCAAGGCATCTGACAGAGGTTGCCTGGTACAACCAAAAGGGCGATAGTCTGAATCACAGGACCAGGTTTCGAATTCTAGCTCTTCCATTTGCTACCTGTTTGAGTTTAGGCAAATTGACTTTCCTCTGTGCATCTCGGTTTCCTCATCTGTAATATAGGAGGTATGGGCTAGCTAACTTTTAAAGTCCATTACAGCTCTAAATCTCCTTTGGATGTATGAAATGCATCTTATACTACTGAAAAAAACTGGAAGACATCATTGCCAAGTCATTGTGAATGATATATGAATGATTTTAGGGAATTGGAGAGTTGCCACAGTATTATATAAGGGCAAATATTTTCTCAATTTTCAAAGACGTAGAAGATAATGGAGCCTAAAAACCCCAAGCCAAAGAAATTGATCTTACTCCTGGCAAAATTCTGAAAGATATTATTTAGTGAATGGTTAATGAAGAAAATAATGATCTTAATGATTCAGCATGGCTTCAAGAAGGCATCTCAGACTGACCTTATTTCCTTTTTTTGATTGGATTACTTGCTTTGTAACTTTTCAACTTTGTAAGTTACCTAACCTATCTGAGATACAGGTAACTCTCCAAGACAATGAATTTCAGAGAGCTTGCATTCTGTATCAGTGGAGGGAATTTCCATACTAGTGAAATCATAAGTATATGACTTGACTAGACTGAAAGAATAAAGAATTGCTGAAAATATGATTAACATAGATTTTTGATAAAGCATTGAGTAAGGTTTCTCAGGCTATTTTTTAATGAAAAAAAAAAAGAAGGATGGAGAGATACAGGCAAGATGTATGATTTGGTGGATTGTGAACTTAGACCAATGAAGAGAAGAATTTGTGGGAATAAGATATCCAGCTGAAATTATTTGAAAGACTGTTGTACAGGAAGAAAGACTGGACTTATTTTACTTGACTCTAAAAGGGCACAATTAGGAATAGAGAATTGTTCCTTCTCCCTGGAATGTTTTCATTCCATTCTCAAATAGATCTATCGTCTCGTTCAGGTTGATGCACTGTCCAGAAATGCACATCACATCCCAGTATGCCTGCCCATTCTGTGAGCCTTTTGTCTATACCTTGCCATAAATATGACAAGGGTCTAATCAATATGCTATGAATTTTCTTACGAGCATAAGGTCCATCCATTGGTTATTGATTACTCTGTGACCAACTCATTTCCTTTCTATGATGCATTTTCCTAGTGATAGTCTTTACTTTAGTATTTTGAATTTCCTTATTTGTTGTATGATATAATCTAGTGACAGTGTTTATATGTCTTTTTCCTATCTTCGTTCTATGGGACATATATTTATAATTCTTTGATGACTATAGTGTTTCATGATCTATAGTCATACACATAAAATAGAAGAATATTGACAATAAAATGATGGACCTTTGGTTTGGGGGTGCAATTCATAGTAATTAAAAGTATTCTTAGATTTCCTAGAGGAAATTCAATCCATTTCCTTCCTGTTAAATTTGTGGCCCATTTTAACTCTGGTTTTTGTTTTTTGGTTTTTTTTTGCTTTTTGGAGGGCATTTGGGGTTAAGTAACTTGCCCAAGGTCACACGGCTAGGTTTTTGTTTGTGTGTGCGTTAAGTATCTGAGGCCGGATCCGAACTCAGGTCCTTTTGACTCCAGGGCCGATGCTCTACTTACTGAACCACCTAGCCGCCCCTTAGCTCTGGTTTTACTCTCTGTCAAGGACACACATTTTTATCTCTACCTTTATATACTTATGAGTGAATTCTAAAGATTTTTAATCATGAGCTAAGCAATAGACTTCCTTCTTTTATTTTATAGTTGCTTTTGTTTTTCCTCTATGTGAATGATCACGCCAAATATTTTTGAGTGGTTATGGATCTCTTCTAGGAGATTATGCAGTATTCTGAGCCTTATAAAAACCAATAAGGTTCTACCTGAAAATATTAGTGCTAGGGTGGCCTTGTCACCCATTATGCCTTGGATTGATATGATTTTCTAGTAGAATGCCAATTATTTGATCTTTGGGCAAGAGTCACATGCCAAGAATAAGGACAGCTAAGTTAAATTTTTCAGATGGTCTGTATACCATTATTCTGTTGTTTTTTGTCTCTCTGCTTCTACCAGTGCAAAAGTGTAAGGGGACCATTGAAAACTCAGGGCTATTTTGTATTTTTCTTTGTTTTGTGGATGGCTATGGCCAAAGAATTCATTGACAAATGACAAGCCTTCCCATGCTTCTTTAGAACAGTCAGTGGAATGCTGACTTAGCCTGTCTCTCTCTGAGATGGTACTAAAAGCCTTTCCATTATGTTAGAATCTACCACAACTTGTACTTGGCATAGCCTTTGAGAAACCAGGGTCACATCCGTGCCAAGATTAGGTAGCAGAATAGCACTTTGTGGAGGAGGGAGGGGAGAGTGGGTTGGTCGGCCAGCTAGAGTGATTCAAAAAGGCAAAAGTAAGGGCAAGTGTGAGATAATAAGTTCAGAAAACCTGATTTTGTCCCATCCAAACTTTTTTGATCAGGGAAACAGCTAGAACCAAACATGTCTCTTTTTTTTGTGCCTTTCTACTATGTCTTCAAGACTGAACTAAAATGTAATCTTCCAAGACGTTTTTGACTTTTGCAGTTAGAAATAATATTTTCTCGTTCAGACTGTATGTAGACTTTGATTATATCTATATTATGTACTTATCCTGCTCTACATGTTCTACTTTTATATTATGCTTATTTAAATATGTATCATAACTGATTTTAAGCTTGCTAAGGAGAAAGCATTTCTTCTTGTACCTTTCTATCTCCTTCAGCATCCAGCACAATGCTGTATGTATAGTAAGTGCTAAATAAATGTTGGATTAAATTGAATTTATTTAAACTGATGTGGTGAATCATATACCCAAGATTGTAGGAAAACATATTTACAAGGATTCAGAAAAGATTAGATTAATCCTTTGGCTAGAGACTCTGAAAAAGAAGACTTAAGAAAGAAGTTCTAAAATGAAATTCTGACAATTTAGCCAAAAGCAATACTGATAAAGAAGAAGGGAAGTATGTATAAGCAAGAGAAAAATTCACAACATGGCTCATATTACAAAGATATGAACTAAAGAAAGAAAGAAGGAAACCTAATTAAGGATAAATTAAAAACCATGGTGCAGGTCTATAGAAATAGGGTCAGAGGCAAAACCTAGAATGTTTTTGCAAAATGATTTTATTTAAAAATAAATATGACTGGAGCAAGAAGAAGGAAAATACATGTCTGTCAAAATTTTATTATAATAATGCCATACTAACTGTCCATCTCCAATCACTTGTCAATATTTGTTGAATCTACTAACATAGCATATCTTGGTATTGTCCCTTTCTCTTCACTGAGATTGTCACCTAGTTTAGGCCCTCTTCACCTTTCATTTGGACTACTGCAAAAAATTTACAATTAGTGTCTTTGTATTTACTCTCTTCCCTCTCTAATTCATTCTCTCCTCATGAGAGAATTGTGCTAACCAAACTGACCCCATCCTGTGACTCAATTCTAGATCTAGCTCAGTCCTTTTTCTATTTAACTATGGGCCTACTTCAATTTTTGTTTTGCGAGAAAATTTTATTCAGTTCTGGGAATTGTGAAAATTGTTTTTTTATTGCATTGTATGAACCTAGACCACTTCTATTTGTTGCTTAGAGACCCTTAACTAAGGACCTAGTTTACGCTGACCAGAAACCCAGTCAGATCTGAAGATTGATGTAAGGAGTATTCTCACAATTATATATCTCAAGCAACCCATATGTCTTATCTGAAAATTACCTTGTACCAGTCAGTTGCCATTTTTTTTGTTCCTTTGATTGAATACAGATACTTGGGGAAGGAGAGGGACACCTCTTTTTCTGATTTCAGAGAACTTTAACTGCTCACTCTATTCCTCCTAACTTGAAAAGCCCTTAATTTTCCTCCAATTAGAAATCAGGTTACCTAATGTTATATCTTGGCTTATATCCCGTAGTTTTCTTTCATTGCATAAAAAAAAAAAAAATTCATCTTGCCCTGTGTTTTGGGGTCCAGTGGCAAGCTGAAGAGGCCTGGTTCTGATTTGTTTTGAAACTGACATCCGTTACTTAATAAATCAATATGCTTGGAAATTCAAACCTTTGTTTCCTCAGTCATTTCAGTCAATCTATCTGCCATACTTAGATAACAAATTGATATTCCTGAAGCTCAGGTCTGACCATTTCATTATTTTTCACTTCAGGTATTTCCAAAACCATAGCACAATTTTCTTCATCTTCCTTGTTGCTTATCCAATAGAACCTTGTGCTCTGGTTTTGAGAACCTGACCTCTGATAGGTGAACTTTCACAACATCTTGCCTAGAATTAGGCTTCTGCAGCTACTTCCTGGACATTTCCAAAACATGTCAATCTATCCACACTTTTGCTAACACCTTTATAGCTTTCTTTTATGTGTTTTCTTCCACGGGTAGAATGTGCTCTCCAACATGGAAACATTCTTGCTTACTTGAATTTTTCTACGTAGAACTTAGTACAATGTTTGGCCCATTGTAAGGGCTTAATCAGTGCTTATATTATTCAGGTATACTATTCCCAAGAAACTTCAGTGCTCCTCTTTTGCCTCTAGACTAAAATGCCAACTCAGTTTTTTAGTTTATTATAATATAGTACTGGCCTACATTTTCAGAGTAATTGATCATTACTAGTCTGACTTTACATACTAGCCCAAATGGTCTGCTTGCTGTTCCCTATCTCTGGGCTTTAGAACAGGTTGTCCTTTATATCTAGATTCCTTGCTTCTACCTTTTAGAACATTCAACTTCGTTTAAAAATTTCATTTGTCACCTCCTGTAATGAACCTATTCTATTTTCTTTTATCCTTGCTACTGACTGCTAATGCCCTTTCACTAGAAATGACTTTCATTTCATATTTAATTTTTTGTGTACATGTTGTTTACCCTCTGGAAAATGTACTCTCTCTGAGGTCGTGCTGTTTTGTTTTTCGTCTTTGTATCACTAGTACCACTCATAGTACTTGGCCCCTAGTAGATGTTTAATAAGTGCTTATTGAATAGAATTGACAGAGAAATAGAATGTATTCAGCTAATTAGCTTCTATTTTCTCTATCAAAAAGGGTCTTCAAATTGGAATAAGCATGAGGGAGGAAAATGAACCTTAAGATTTGTAAGAATAGCAAAAAAACCCCAAACAAACAATAAAACAACAACAACACACACACACACACACACACACACACACAGGTGGCATTATTCAGGTATGATTCCCCCAACCAAAGTGAATTATTGTAATGGAAATGCAAATTTAAGGATCTTCCCTGCCCCTAGGCCCTTTGATAGGCATTTAAAAATATACTCTTCCCCCTAATAGGCTGAATGTGGTCACATGGAGCCTATGGCAGGAGGCTTGGTTTTCAGGAATGCATGCCTACACCTTGATGCTGTGTGATTGGGCAGTGGGTCAAGAGGGTGGTTACATTCTCTGACCCAGGAGAAAGCTATATAATCCCTGATTTGAGGCTTGCTTTGGGGCTCACTTTGAGAAGTGTTGTGTGATTTCACCAGATGAGACTCTGGGCAGCTGTTGAGAGGCCCCTAGCTTTGAAAAACCAGATATTGGTGCTTCCCTCTCTGGTAACTGTGATTTAGTATGGATATAATGTTTGGACAGTTTGGAAGCCTGTCTCCTTGATCTGTTTCTCTGTCTTGTAACTTCTGTCTGTATACTCTGAAGTTTGGGATGCTGACCTTTTCCCCCTGAACTAGGTAAACTATATATGTTTGATTGATTAAAGTAGGCTTGTTAACCCATTTTAGGTTGCTTTACTTTAGAAAAGCAGATCTAAGAACCTGGGTTGGCAGCCACCCTGGGGATGCTGTGGTGCTTGCTGCTACAATTATGCTCCAGGGTACCAAAATAAATTTACAGATATAACCCCAGAACTAACCCTGACAAACTATCAGATACTGTGGAATATAGGAAAAGAATGGGAAGACTAGAGGGAGCCCCATGCAGAGATTTTTCACAGTGAGGCAAAAGGTAGATTTTGGAAATTATAAACCACCTAGTTTGATATAGACTCTTGCAAAATTCTAGAAAATATGAAATGGAGGGTTTGTGATCATCTAGGGAAATAGTGATCAACAGAAGCAAGTATGGAGTCACAAAAATCAAAAGCATGATTCCACAAAAATCATGCTGAACTAACCTCCTATCCTTTGCTTAAAATAGTTCTTAGATTAATAGATCTGAGGAAGAGTAGAACTTTGTAATCTGAATTTCAGGTAGTTGGCAGAGATTTTCATGCCATACTTTGTACATAATAGGGAAATGTGGGATGAATGATAGTACTATTATTTTAATTTGTGGCTATTTAATTAACCAGATATAATAATGATATCAATAACTTCATAGCTAATATTTACAGAGATATTTAAAGCTTGCAAAGCACTTTACAGATAGCATTTTTTTTTTTGTTTTTGGAGGGCAATTGGGGCTAAGTAACTTGCCCAAGGCCACATGGCTAGGTTTTTATTTGTGTGTCCTGAATCCAGGGCTGATGCTCTACTCACTGCACCACCTAGCCGCCCCTACAGATATCATTTTAACTTTATAACAATTCTGGGAGGAAGTTTTATTATTTCTCACATTTTATAGGTCCAGAATGCCTCGGGTCATCGAAAAGTTCCTTCTCTTTCCCTTCCTTCTCAAGACCATACTATCCCCTTAAAAGATCCCTTCAGATGGACCTGGGAATTTGTCTGTGCTCATCTGGCTCCACTGAATCTCCATCTTTCATTATTGTCTGAGTCAAGGGAAATTTTACCATGATTATCCTCTTTCTCCAGCTTCCACATTAGATTATTTTATCCTTGAAACTAGGAGTGATCTTTCCCCTTTCTTTTTATTCTCAATGCTTAGCACTGTACCTGGTTCGTTGTAGGCACTCAATAAATGGTATTTGACTGACTCTTGGGGAAGGTACTCAATATTGCCCTCTGAGCCTTTAGATTCTAAAGGGATTCCTTTTCTACTTCTCCATGCTTGTCATCAGAGTCACAGAATAACAGAACAAATTCAATCCCTCTTTTTATGTGACAGTCTTTCAAATAATTAAAAACAGAAATTGTGTCCCTTTCAAATATTATCTTATCCAGACTAGAAATGCACATTTCCTTCAAATCATCCTCATATGGCATGAACTTGAGATCTTTAAATATCTTGGTGGCTCTCCTCTGGACACTGGCCAGCTCTGCCCAAAATGTGGCATGCAGAGCTGAACATAACACTCCAGATTCTCTGCCTAAGCAGGAAGATCACCTCCCTAGTCCTGGACATTGTGCCTCTTACTTCAGTGAAAAGTTGCATTAGTTTTCTTGACCACTTTCTTGAATCACATTGTTGATTCTTAAATGTTGAATTTGCAGTTCACTAAAGCTTCAGACCTTTTTTCATAAGAGTTGTATTTTGACCATATCTTTGTTATCTTGTACTTATGAAATAATTATTCAGTGTAGGAGTAATACTTTTACCTTTATACATATTAAGTTGTTCCAACTTTCTAGTCTTTCAAGCTCTTTCTTGACCTGTCTCTGTTGCTCGGTGTATTAGCTATCACTTCCAGCTTTGTGCCATTTCCAAATTGGATAAGTAAAGCATCTATGTCTTTGTCAAAAACAGCGATAAATATGTTCACTAAGAGATAAACAAAGTAACTCTCTGGGACACAAATGGACATATTCCAACTTTACTGCAAAGAATTAATGGCTATTCTTTAGTTCTGGCCCTTTGATCACTTTGAAGATTAAATTCTCTCATGTCTTTAGAAAATTAGGAGATTTGCTCTTCTTCCACCTGGTAGTTATTTTTTCTTTTCTAAAACATCTTCCAAAGCATTAATCATAATAGCTTAGCAATCATATCTACCAGTTATTAACCATCCAAGAATATAGCTCATTTGGGTTAGGTAACTAATTCATCAATAGTAGCTAAATGTTAACTTATTATCTTTGTACTTAGATTGGGTAGCATGTTACTAAGGGTATTTGATGTGCCTTTTAATGGTCCAAAACTCATTGTCTTGGGTAATGAAAACAAACAAACAAACAAAAATGAATTGAGCAAGCTGTCTTCTCTACATCTTTAATTTTCCTTTCATTATTTCATCTATCAAGGCAGTTTTAAAGACTCCTCTATCTTGAAATATAGCAAATATAGTATAATTTTCTAAATATAGGAATGTAGCAAAAATACCTCTACTTATTTTTTTATCCTTAACTTTTCTCATCACTCTCAGCTCATTTGAATTTTAGCATTTCTGACATTTTCTTAAAGGACCATGCTGTACTTTTGTATTCTTCCTCTGCTGCCTGCCCTTTCTTCCATCTTCTTTACATGTCTTTTAAAAATCAAAGCTGATTGATGAACTTTCCCTGTGTATCTAAATTGGTCTACTGAGATACCTCCCCCTTCTTGCTCCTCAAGATTGTTTCTCTTTGTATCTTAAGAAATTCATTCTGGAGAGCCTCCTATGCCCTTTGGACTATATTCCCATCTAGAAATATATTTTATGGCAACCTACCTATCCTTCTTCTACACACTTTGGAGTCTACCCTTCCAGCATTTAGAGTATATGTCAACCACTCAACTTTATTTTTCACATTTATCACAAGTGTGAAAATGGAGTACTCACTTCCCTCCAAGGTTTACACTTCAGTAGCCTGTTCTTCTTTGCTGATGAGAATGAGCCATAATGCAGCTTTTCCTTATGGTTTATCCACCTTTTGAAGGATTAATTTAACATTACAGATATGAAATAAAATATTAGCTTCTCAGGTTTTTGGCAAAGAGAAGTTTCTATCAGATTTTTAGAAAATTGAAATCTCTCCTCAACCCTTATTGGTACTGTTTCATGTCTCTGGGCCAGGATTATTATTGATTTGGTTCCTAAGTTCATCATGTATTTGCTTTTTCTGTCAATGTGGTCTGCAGTATATTTTCAATCCAGTATTGTTTCCATGTCTGCCTCCATTGACTTTTTTTTTAATCTCAATGCTCTCTACCTTGCTTTTCCATTGGTTCTTAGGATTTCCTCTTAGTATGCTGACAAACAGTGCTAATTGTCCCCCTTCCCCCTTCGTAAAAAAATTTTTTGCTTTTATGCCCTTCCTTTCACATCCATTACCCAATCATAGGTATAATTCTACTAGATGTCAAAGATATTTATAATATTCAATTGGCCACCATTTATGAAGATCTCCAATTAATCTTACCTGTTAACCATTTTTTGCTTTGTTTATAGACATCTGAATTTAAGGATCTTGGCACTTTTTTCCCAATTTTCTGTGCCCTGAACCTCTTGGTACCTCAACTGTGATTCTTTTTCTATATTGTAGCTAAGTTATTAGGTAACAACATTGGTGAATGTACTTAGGCATTATTCTGCCTTTCCTTGCCTTTTCATTTTAAAGAAATTCCATGTATTCCTCTGTGCTATGGGACAATGAAAATTAGCCTGTAGCTGCCTGGAGAAAACACTGGAAATAAATTTAAGGGAAGATCGGTGCTTGGAGGGACAGAGCTTATTTTGTCACAATCACTTATGACATATAATGATCATGTGGGAGGTAGAAGAGAAACCTTTTCCAATGCCAAAGATTCATATCCTTACTATAGCCCTACTATAAAATAGCGAGTAATGGTTCTTATTTTACACTTCAAATACTCTATTTTCATCATAATAAATATCTCTATTTTTTATTGACCTTAGGGATATTTATACTTTTTTTGACTGTTTCTTTCTTTTCCTCCCTCCCTCCCTCCCTCCTTTTCTTCCTTCTTTCTTTCCTTCCTTCCTCTCTTCTTCCCTCCCTCCCTCCCTTCCTTCCTTCCTTCCTTCCTTCCTTCCTTCCTTCCTTCCTTCCTTCCTTCCTTCCTTCCTTCTCTCCCTCCTTCCTTTTTCTTTCTGATACACATGTGACTTTGAACATGAATTGAAAAGAAATTATAAGTTAAAAAACTCCCTTATGACAGAAAACCAGAAAACAGAGTACCTACTGATGTGCTTTTCCAGGTAGTAGATACTGATAAATTTTTGTGCATGGAGTGGTGATTATTATTTATTGTTTTAGTCAAATTCAGAGGCTTTACATTGTTGTGGAAAGAATGGTATTTTCGTAGTCTGAAGATCTTGTTTTGAATTCTGAATTGCTTTATACTTTGTGACCTTAGGGAAAGTTAATCAGTCTCTTTGGGCCTTAATTTCCTGATCTATAAAATGAAGAGATTGGACTTCATGACCTCTCAGATCACTTCCAGATATAAATATATGATCTTTTGAATATCTATTCTCTGTGGAATAGGTCAAACTATCTTCTGAGAAAGTTATAATGCCATATTTAATCTTACTGTAAGTAGGTTGGGGAGGTAATGTGACCTCACCCTTCTTAAACATAGGATGGAATGTCACTATATTGATAACATTGTATGATTTTTGGAACACCCAAATTTATGAGATACACATATTCATATGAAGTGATGATTCTCCTCACAATACACTGGTACATTCCACAAACTGAGGTGAGAGGCACCATCTTTCTCCTCATAGAAGAACATCTAGATGAATCAAAAGTAGGTATAGATGGTTGAGTAGGTGAAAGATATGGCAGTTTCCTTGTTCATCCAACAGGGTACTTAACTGTAGTCATTCTCAGGTCAGTGGGGTAGAATTTGACTACCTCTGACAAATGAGACTCACCTGAGTACTTGGCTTTGTTTCTCAACATTTTCAAATTCAGTTTCCACTGCTGTAGGTCCATATGCAATCTTGTATAGGTTGATATTTTGCTTTGTAGTTATTCTCATGGAATTTTAATTTGTATATTATGTCTCTCCAAATAGATTATCCATTTCTGGAAGCTACATTTTAGGAAAGACCTTGATAATCTTAAGTGTGTCCAGAGGAGTATGAATAGGATGTTGACAAGGACTTGAAGTTATATCAGATACTGAAAGTTTGAAGAACATGGAGATGCTTGGCATGGAGAACTGACTTACCAAGAATGTGATGTCTGTCAGAAAGAATGTGAAGATCTCATATATAGTAGAGAAAGGAGCCTTATTTTGCTTGAAGGTAGAAAACAGAGTTAACAGTAATGGAAAGAAATTGCAGAGAAGTTTTCATCTTGTTAAAAGGAAGAATTTTGTTGCAATGAGAGTTATCCAAAAGCTGAATGCATAGCTCTAGGGGGTGGTAAGGTATCATTTAAGAAGACACCAGATGACCACTTGTCAAGGATGTCAAAGAAAAAAAAATTCAAGTATAGTTTGGACCAGATAGATTGAGTCCATTGAATCTCTGATATTTAATGATCTTAAGAAATAAAAACAATCAAAGATTATTATTTATATCAATTGGCATAGTGGTTAAAGTGGTAGATTTGATGTCAGGTATAACTGAACAAAAATCCTGTCACAGACCCTTACTAGCTGTGGGCCCATAATCATGTGCCTTAATTTTCCAACCTCAGTTTCTTTTTCTGTAAAATGGGGATAATAGCACTTACGTCACAGAGTTGTTTTGGGGAGGATATTAGATAATATATGCAAATGCTTTCAAACCTTAAAATACTGTATAAGTATTAATTATTTGTAACCATTTGACATTCAATAAGTGCCAGTTAAAATTTTTAAATGATGGTTTCTGATTCCCATTTCCTTGGAATGAATAATTTGTTGTTAGAGATAGAAACTCCATTTCCTAGAGAGGTCCCTCACTGAATCAAGATAAAGTAACAAATTTTACTCATATATAAACCCTGAACTTCCCAGTGAATAATTTTTTTCCTTTCAGTAAATTGCCTACCTTTGGGTGGTGAATTGTGTGTTTTTTAGGGCAAGTTGGGTGTCATTACTATAAACGAAGGTTACCTCAGCCTAGTTCCCTGAGAAAGCCAATTCATCTTTTAAAGGTGGGCAATTTACTCCCAGGAACTAGTTTACTCAATTGAAGCATCAGACATATAGTAAACATTTATGAGACACACAGCTATTAAGTGCTGGGGAGAACTTTGTTCACAAAACCTGTCTTCAAAAGTGTCTTTTTTGTTCTGATTCTAAATTCACCAGGGAGTCCAAAATGTCAATACTTAAAGGATCTCTCTTATTCCAATACTTGAAAAGCTGTCAAGTGGAAGAGGGATTAGACTTATGCTGCTTGGCCTCAGGGGGGAGAACCAGGAACAATGATTGAAGTGGCAAAGAAGCAAATTTAATCTTGGATGTAAGAATAATCTTTCTAAGAATTAGAGAGCTCTAGAAGTAGAATTGGTTCCATTGGAAGATAGTGAACTCTTACTCAGTGGAGTAAAGGTTAGAAGATGACTTGAGGGGTATATTGTAGTGGGCTTTCATTTTCAGGGACCAGTTGAACTCTATGGTTGCTGAAGTCCTTTCTGACATTGAAGTGCTGTGATTATCCATCTTCCACAATTCAAAACCCCTTGACATCAACTTCTGAACTACCTTTTCCTTTCTTTTCTCTGGGTTCTGACCAAGAGGTGTCTAGCCTAGTTATTATATATCCATAAGTCTATCCCTTATATCTCTCCTGAGCTCCAGTTTGCCACTACCTACTCCTTACTTGTATGTATGGATATCTCTACTTGCATGTCCTATAGATAACTTCACAATTCTTCACATCATCAAAGTTAATTGCTTCATGGTCATCTTCATCTTCTTTGTCTCTTTTATCTGCCTCTTATCCTAATATGTCACCAAAACCTTACCAGACCTAGCTTCACATATTTTTAATCCATTTTATTCTATCTACTCACATAGTTACCACCATATTCAGGCCTTTTCTACCTTTTTCCTGGACTTGTAACAGCTTACCAATGTATCTTCCATTATGAGATAGTCTTTCATTAAGGTGCTCCCAGTCTCTCATTTCACCAATCCATCCTCTGTATATCTGGCAAAACAATTTCTGAAAATATCTTCTCAGATCCCTGCTCAAAATCCTTGAGTGGCTCCCCATTGCCTCAAGAAAAACAAAACAAAACAAAACAACTCATTATTTTGGTACTTCTGTCCCTTCAGATAATGACTTCAACTTACCTTTGCATACTTATTTCACCTTATTTCATTTTACACATTCTATTTTCCAATCAAACTGGACAGATTGCTGTTCTGTGAATTTGGATTTCTATCTCTCACCTTTTTTCTGTACAGGTGCTCTTCCCCTCCCTTCATGAATAAAATGCATTGCCTCTGTCTTTCATTAAGAGAAAGAAAGTATGTCATAGTGGATACAGCATTGGATTGAAGAATGAGGAAGAGAAAAATATGAATCCTGCCTCAGATCCTTACTAACTGTGATCCTGCTTAAGTCACTTAACCTTTTCTAAGACAGATAACACTGTAAAGGATGGCTGCTAGCACAGGTTCACTCTTGCTCTGGTCAGGTAGAAAAGACATTAAGACAGCTTCAAAGGGCTTAATAATCCTACTTTATTCTAGTCTAGTTTTCTCACAAGAGGATTGCTAATGATGAGAGGACAAATTCCTATGGCACTATCTAATCAACTTATTACAGGGGCCAGTGAGAAGGGGGAGCAACTACTCCTGCATCTTGATGGGGTCAATTGAGACAGGCACAGCTTGTGCATTCCCATAAATCCCCTTAAGCCTCAATGTGAGGGGGCAGTTGAGGCAAACACAGATTCCCCCAAACTTTGATGGGGGTTAATCAAATCACACACAGCATTCTACCTTGTTCATTCAACCCTAAGAGTTCCCCATTTACTGACCAATACTCACCTGCTTTATAGGGCAGCAGACAAAGAAGGCATATTGACAGCAACAGACTCACAAGTTTATATCACCCTATCCCTCTATCTCACTGCACAGTAGTGGTGGATGTTTAAAATTTAAGCACAAATGTTTATATTATTTATCATTATATAATGCTGCACAAGCCTGGTGGAGATGTTTTGAACCATAATCATGAGAACTCATATCTAATACCTGGGAACAAGGGATTGTGGCCATGGATCCTGGCAAACTGAACTCTAAGAAAAAAAATAACAAAAACCCACTTATACACACTAAATTCTACCTTACTTACACTAAAATACACCTTACTTGTACCTTTCTTAGCCTCAGTTTTATTATCTGTAAAATGTATATAATGAAAATGCTTACCTCACAGAGTTATGAGGATAACAAGAGGAAAAAATATGTGGAAAAGCTTTGCAAATCTTACAGTGCCATGTAAATATTTGCTCTTACAATTATCATTCTTAAAATCCTTCAAGGCTCAACTTCAACATATATTTTTAGAACAGCTATATATTTTTTTTTTTGTCTTGGATTATATAAGTTTAAATCTGTATGTACCCCTTGGGAAGAGAATTTAAATTCCTTGAGGCAGGGATGGTTTTACTTTTTTTTTTCTTTGTATACCCAATGCTTAGATCTGTTTTTTGGGGGTGATTGTTGTTTTTCAGTTGTGTCTGAATCTTTGTGACCCCATTTGGGGTTTTCTCAGCAGAGATTCTGGAGTGGTTTCCATTTCCTTCTCTAGTTCTTTTTATAAATGAGGAATTTGAGGCAAACAGAGTTAAGTGACTTGGTCAGAGTTACATAGCCAGTAAGTATCTGAGGCCAGATTTGAACTCAGGAACAGTCATCTTTCTGACTCCAGGCCTGGCACTCAAGCCATTATGCCAACTAACTGCCACAAATCAGTGGCTTAGTGGGTGTTTAATAGATGCTAGCTCAAAAAATGAATCTGTATGTTTGTTCATGTGTATAATCTCTCTGTCAGTGTAAGTTGCTATCTCTTCATGCTATGGTCTTTGAGAATTTCAGTAGTTGTACTCAGTTGGCCCTTCACCAACCCAGTGCCAAGTATTGTGCCTATTGAATAGACAGCAATTAAGAAATAATTCTTCAATAAACCTAGATAGGAACTTCCTCAAACATGGATAGGTTGATACTCAAACAATTGGTATACATTTTAATATTGGTTTTGTTCTTTTTATTTATTTTACTTTTTGGAGTGTGGAGGGCAGTGTAATTGGGGTCAAGTGACTTGCCCAAGGTCATATGGCTAGTAAATGTTAAGTATCTGAGGTCACATTTGAACTCTGGTCCTCCTGACTCCAGGCTTGTGCTCTATTCACTGGGCCATTTAGCTGCCCCCATTGGTTTTATTTTTGAAGGCCTTTTAACTTGATAAGACCTTTTGGAATTTTCATGGCCACCGGGAACTTAGAGTCACTTCTTCACCCCATGTAGGCAGCAGGTTAGAATTTAAGAGACTTGAGAGCTAGAAAAAGACCCCAATATCCAGATATGAACATAATAGCATAAAATGGTGCCCACACATTATATCAAGGGTCTAGACATTTTTTTCAAATATTTTTACAATTTTCTTACTGAACACTGTATAAAAATCATAGGATCAGGGCTCTATATTACATCAATATAAAAGAAAAAAAGACTCAATGTCAGCCATAGCCTTCAACACAGAGGACATTAAGGTGATTGTAGCTCATTGTGTAATTTATACCAGAGATAATTGAAGCTTGAAAGTGTGATTGTTGTCTCAAAAACTATGAAATTCTAAGCTCAGCAGCCACTGGTGCCAATTAATGATTTCACAATTATTTATTAGGGCAAATTCAAGTTCACAGAAAGTTTTCAAAGCACAGAAACATGTTTGCTAAACTGTCATCTCAAAAGCAATAGAAACTAAGGCAAAAAGGAAATGTTTCAGCCACCTTCATTAAGAGGTTTATTGAGTTGCTCATTTCAACAGCAGGATATAAACAGAGAAAACAGCCTTTAGAAAATAAATATTACAAGCTCATCTCCATAGACCTACAGGAGAGACCAGAAAACTAACAACCTTTGATATAGTTTACTAGACTATCCCACAGCTGGAAATGCACCAAAGAAAGCCTTTCCAAGTACAGACATCCTTTGCTAAGAAAGGAAAGGGTATCTTCGAAAAACCTATTAAAACACTCAGTGTGAAATAATAGAAAAAAATTAAAGGATGCATCATAAAATAATACAGCCTAAGAAATCAGCAGGTTATAACAGAAAAAGGAAAAAATATCACTGCAGCCATGTTAATAAAATGAGAAATGAAATTAAACACCATAAATATGATTTTTTAAAGCCCTTAAAAAGAAATGGTTTAAAGGGAAGGTTTTTTTGGATGCTTATTTAAATTAATTTTTCTTTAAAATGAAAAAAGTTGACATTCACAAAGACTTGGTTTTTTTTTTTTTTTAAAGCAATTGGGGTTAAGTAACTTGCTCAAGGTTACACGGCTAGTCATTATTTATGCGTGGGTGCTCATTTTCTGAGGCCGGATCTGATCTCGGGTCATCCCAACTCCGAGGCCAGCGCTCTTACTCACTGCGCCACCTAGCCGCCCCTTTAGGGCAATTGGGGTTAAGTAACTTGCCCAAGGTTACACGGCTAGGTTTTTGTTTGTGCGGATTAAGTGTCTGAGGCGGGATCCGAACTCAGAGCCTTCTGATTCCAGGGCCGGCACTTTATTCACTGCGCCACCTAGCCGCCCCACAAAGACTTGTTTTTAACCATTTACTTCAAGCAAGTAAAATTCAAGGTTAGAGGATAGAGAATTAATCTAGCCCATAGCACTATTCCTAAACAGGAACTCAAAAAAGCTATCCAAAGAAGAACTTGTGAAATGGGAAATTCCATGACCTTCTTTTCATCCAGTGTCTTATAAATTCTTAGTCAATTGCTTTTGCCTAGATTTACTGAAAACAAGCAAGCTTTGATTAACAACCCACACTTGGAATTTTAAAAACCACAAGGACAACTCAACCAACATAGAGTTCTAAAGCTGTTCATTCATGTTCTATAGAATTCCCTATAGGAAATGCAACTATTTTAACAAAAGTATTTCCTATTCCAGTTAGCACATTCTATTGCTGAAATCCTTCCCTATGTAATACTCAGACAAAACTGCTGTGAAATCACAGAATCTTGGAGTTAGAAGGAGACACAGAGACAAATTGCTCCAATCTGTACCCCATCAGAAATTTCTCTGTTATCTCTAACAAGTGGTCAGTCAGCCTTCAGTCAAATACTTCTAATGAAGGAGAATCTACAGCCTCCCAAGAAAAACGACCTTACTTTCATTCATGTCTAATGTAGTGGTTTTCCTTTATCAACTAATCACCACAGCTACCTGAGCCCCTAAACCATTGCATTGCTACCAAGAGTCATCATATCCTCAGCCAAACCAAGAATCATCCAAATATTTCTCACTCTGGAAGATCTTTCTCCTCTTGCAAACCTATTCACTGCTTCTGATTAGTGAGTTTTATCCTAAGCCTGGATCTCAAGGAAGTTCCTAGGCCAGACACACTCATTCCTCCAATTCTCTCCCAGTTTTGCTCTTGCTTCTGCATCTCCTCATTTCTTTACAATGTTCTCATGAGTACCTTTCCTCTTACTTTTTGGTTCCCTCTTGTGTGTTGTCTTCCCCCATTAGAATGTAAACTTCTTGAGAGTAGGAACTAGCTCATTCGTTTATTTCTATTCCCAGTCCTTAGCACAGGGGTTGGCACTCCTTAACAATTATTCATTGACTTGTGTGATATGGGTGATGCCTATAACTTCATACATAGCAATCCATATATATCTTCCATCCTGTAGGACACTGGTCCATGTCCTCCCATAAGTCTACAAAGAAGATCTACCAAATATTGAGCTTTCTCTATTTTCTCCCAGTATCATGAGGATTCCAGTAGAATTCATAGACTATCCACTGTTTATCTCTCACTCTCCCCAGGGGAAGAGGCCATTTCCTTCCATTTTTTCTTTCCTTTTTTTTTTTTGAGGACATGTATCCCTGGATGATATTCTTTATTCAGGTTCTTCTTCAAATTCATTATTTATTATTATTATTATTATTTGCATTTTTGGAGGGCAACTGGGGTCAAGAAACTTGCCCAAGGTCAAATGACTAGGTTTTTGTTTGTGTGTGTTAAGTGTCAGAGGCTGGAACTGAACTCAGGTCGGTCCTTCTGACTCCAGGGCCAGCGCTCTACTCACTGAGCCACCTAGCCAACCCTCATTAGTTATTATTAATTGCTTCCTACTGACACCAAGCATAAGCTTCTCTATTACCTTCATTTTTTTTTTTCAATTTTTCCCTCTTTGGAGGTTGTAGTGGTTCATGACTTGCAATCATACAATAATACTGGTAGAATATTGATATTAAAAAATGGTCCATTGTTTCTGAGATCAGATATGGGGTCATTAAAAGAATTTTGTAATTTCCCAAAGGAAATCTAACCCACTCTTTCTTTTTTCTTTTTAAATCTGGAACCAATTAGTAATCCATTGCACACTCTGTCTAAGACACTTAAACACACATACATACAGAGTGTTAAACAAATTAAGTGGGATAAAGCAAAATAATTAAGACAATTAAATTACATAATGAATCTTTTAACTTTTGCATCTTTAAAAACTTTAACATGGAATAGATTCTTTTTTTGCTACAATCAAGCATTTTGTAAAATATGGCATAGAGTACACAAGATTTTGACACATATTCTTTATTTTATTCTTGAGGAAACCATGCTCTTTAAGAATTATAGTTTAAAGGAGTATATTTCCTTAGTGGAATGCACATTTTTAGGGGAAAAATACCATTAAAAATGCACAAAAGATCAGTGAAATGTGTATATTGCATGACATCAAGGACTCATATGACAGAAAACTAACTATATCTAAGGAAACTATGTCAGTCCAGTTTTATCTGATTGAGAACAGACACTCTGTTTCAGCCTAATGAGATATGCACATACATACATGCTCACACTCATATATATATGAGTATGTATATATATATATATATATATATATATATATATATATATATATATATACACACACAGACACACACACATCACATTATATACTTTTTTTTTTTTTTTGCTTTTTGGAGGGCAATTGGGGTTAAGTAACTTGCCCAAGGTCACACAGCTAGGTTTTTGTTTGTGTGTACGTTAAGTATCTGAGGCCGGAACCGAACTCAGGTCCTTCTGACTCCAGGGCCAGCACTCTACTCACTGCACCACCTAGCCGCCTCGTACATTATATACTTTTTAAGGCTTTTTTTTTACTCTATAGCTTTTATAGCTAGATGGGTAGAAAGGGGGTGGAGACTAGAAGTCATACGACTATGTGGTGACTAGGGCTCTATGAAATACTGTTTATATGCGTATATATGTGTGTATACACACATATATAAATATCAATATATACATATATGTATATATTATACATGGCATAATCTTCACAAGAGAAATTCTTTATCCATTTATATTTTACATTTTGAATGATCAGACTAAAATGCCTTAAAAACAAAATTCACTTTATTTTTCACATATCACCTTCATTCATGCAATCTTTTGATTCAGCTAGGTGGTACATGAAGTGTATAGTGCATTGGCTAGGGAGCCAGAAGACTTGAGTTCAAGTCTGGTCTCAAACACATACTAGCTGAGTGACTCTGGGTGAAACCATTTGACCACTATCCATCTCAGTTTCTTCATTTGGAAAATGGAAATACTAATAAATCTACCTCCAAGGATTTTAGTGAAGAACAAAAGAGATAATATTTGTACAGTACATAGCACAGTGCCTGACACATAGCAGGCACTGCATAAATGCTTGTTCTCTTTCTTCATTTCCCAATCTATTAGGTTTCCCCACATAAAGAGCCATCTTCTCTAAAGAGGAATTGAAAAGATATAGAGTCATTCATCAAAATCAACAAATTCTTCAATTGAGGACAATGTATGAAATGTTCCACACCCTATATAGTTCCTTTGTTACTCCCAGAAAATAATTATTTTCTTAAAAGCACAAAGTCATATACAATCTGTGTATCTTATGGGTGACTAGATTTTTTCCAAGATGATTAATCCAATTGGTGTTTTATAATCAGTGACCAGGAAAATCTAGAGCAACTTGCATTCAGAGGAAATCTCTCTTCACCTTGGACTCAACATTAAAGTCTCCCATGACAGTCATAACAATTTTATTTTTTGGTGAGCAAATGTTTTTGCTTTGGAAAGTATGATGGAATTGTGTGGTTGGAGGAAGAAGAAAATATTTAAAGTGGTGAGGCACAGGCAGAGATGAAAGTAGAGGAGATTATTATCAGAAAGAAGAGATTCAGAGTTCAAGACCATGTAGATGAAATGTTTTTGGTAGTGATCGGATGAAGGGTATGACTGTCACTGAATGTAGCTAAGGTGGAATGAAGGTATGTGTCACTGGAGTAGAAGAGGTTGATAAACTGAGAAATGATGGTATTTGAGGGGACAGCAACAGGTAAATAGAAACCTCTAAGAGCAAGGGCAGAGGTGGAGAGATCTGTAAGCCAAGTAACAAACTCTCAGAGAAAGAAGAATGTCCTGAGGAATGGAAGAAAATAGATACCAGAATTAGGACAGAGTGATGTACTGGATAGAATGAACCTCAAATGAAAGACTTCTAAGTGGAATTGGTGAGACAAATGTCTATCAGTGGTCAGAAGCAAGGGGATCATCAGTTATTCCTCCCTGCCCAGTGTGCCAAAGGTTGGTCATGGGAGTTGGATCCCATGAATGGTGGTATATCCAGCAATGGAGAAAGGGGGCAGGGATGCAGTTTCTTCTGGGGGTGCCATGTATCTATGATTGTAAGAAGAAGGAAGGTATATGAGAGGAAATAGTTTGATAAGAATGCTTATTTGAATGATAGAATTGGGTTACATAAGATACAACTGAAGGGAAAGACAGAACAGTAATAGACATGAGATGGGTAGGGCTCACTTGGATGGATATGAGGAAGAGGGGCACTTGAAGAGTAGAAAAGAGTTTTTACCTAGGCATCCCATGAATAAGAACTATAGGCATTCTGAGAGCTAGGATTTGTTAGCTATGAGGATAGAAAAATTGTCAAACCTTTCTTAGCAGTGATGTTAGCTGTATTCCAGGCTTCAGCTCAGCATTGATTTGATTACCATTCTTTGAGAGAATTGTAGAAAAGGTGGTGGTAGGGAGATGCTACTCTTAGACAGAGCCTAGTAAAGACCTATGCTGAAGTCCAGGTAGTAAGAAGCTTAGTATCTGTGCTCTTTGTTGTTAATAGAGGGTTAAAACATTGATTTATTCACCTTCCATATATCCAAATGGCCAATTCACCTCTAGGGCTTAGCTCTGATGTGGATTTGTATTTCTCTGTGTAAGTGGCTTACATATCTTACAAGATGTTTCTTCATTAAATATATCTATCTTTTTGGAACTTCCATCTATGTTTTCTACAGTATTTTTGCCATCTGGGAAAAAGCATAACAATTCCATTTCATCTTTCATGTAATAGTACTTCAACTACTTGAAAAGACCGGGATGATGTTTTGATGTCAACGTCATATTCACAGCACCTACAGTGGCTATGAATATGCCAGCATAATTCTGAATTGCAGAATATAACAGACTATTCACATGGAAGACAGAACCAAAACATTTATTTGAACACCAGAAAGCCAAATCCCAACACCAGAAAGTCAGATCCATCACAGCAACAAAGAAATCTATGACCATGTAGTGGGCATTGCCATCCCCCAAACTTTCCTTGCTGGGGTCTTGCTAGGGTCTTCCCATAAAAGAACACTCACAGCTCTGACTGCTTGCTTCCTCTCTCTCCTTCAGCTCTAACTGCTCTGACAAACTTCCTCTGACCTCTGCTCCACCCCTTCCTGCTCCATGCATTCAGCAAGCTCTTCTCACCATTGACTCATGATTCAGGTTTCCAAGTGACTCAAGCAGGTAACATGGGCCTGTCAATGGATGGGAAAGATCTTCCTATTTCCATTTCCATTATAGAAGGCTCTAGCAGGGGGAAGACTTGGGGATGACAGTGGCCCCTGCAGTGTTATTATGTATAGATTTCTTTTTTGCTATGATAGATTTGGCTCTCTGGTGTTGAGATTGGGCTTTCTGATGTTTGAATAAATATTTTGGTTCTGTCTTCCATGTGGAGTTTGTTATATTTTGTGATTCAGAATTACATTGTCATATTCATAGATGCCATAGGCTCTTGAATATTACGTTGTCACTATAGATGTTTGCTGTTTAGTCACATTTGAATCTTTATAAACCCATTTGGGTTTTCTTGGTAAAGATACTAGAGTAGTTTGCCATTTCCTTCTCTATCCCATTTTACAGATGATGAAATGAAGGAAAATAAGGTTAAATGACTTGCTCAGGGTCACACAACTAGTATGTGCCTAAGGCTAGATTTGAATTCAGGAAGTTGCATCTTCCTGACTCCAGGTCCAGCATTCTATCTACCAAGCCACCTAACTATCCACTGAGTTGATATTACCCCTATGTCTTTGTCTTCTATTCTTTAACATAGCCTAAACACTTTCAACTAATCTTTACATCCACATGAACTTAAAGCTCTTTACAATTCTGGTTGTCTTCCCATGCTTTCCTTTTAGCTTATTAATTCTTTCTAAAAATTGATACTTAGAAATGAATACAAGGTTCTAGATATCATGCAGTTGGTTCAGAGTATAATGAGGCTATTCCCTTTGTAGTCCTGGACATTATTTTCCTCCTAATATAGTCTAAGACAGCATTGTTGATTGGTTGGTTGGTTGTTTTTTTTGGGGGGGAGGTTCTATTTTATTTTATTTTTGTTTTGCCTAGCATGTCAAATTATAACAAATTGAACTTATGGTTCACAAAACTCCCAGTTTTTTGTTCGTTTTTTTAATCAAAAGATTGTCTACATTTGTCCCATCTTGACATATGAATTTTTTTAAACCCAAATGTGGGCTTTAACATGTATCATAATTCAACATCATCATATTTAATTAGGCCCATTGTTTTAACCTGGAGAGCTTTTTTTTAAAAACCTAGTCTACTGTTAGCTTTTCATCACAATTTTGCATTATCTTTCAAATTTGATAACCTATGTAATACAAATGTGACCAAGCATAATTTTATTTAGAGTTCATAAACTATCTTGTAAAAGAATTATAAAAGCATTCCCACAGTTTGCAAAGGTTTGCCTAACTTTAGTAAAGATCAAAACTAAGTAACAAAGTTGGGAGTTTTAGAACTAAATTAAATGGAAAAATTGAATGTATTCTCATGAGGTGGTGAATTCCTTTGCCATGGAGTTTTTCAGGCATAGTTTGGATGATAACTTGTGTATATTGTGGAAAAAAGATAAGGAACTAGATCATAAATGGAATTAAAAGTCCTCTTCATTCCCTTGAAACTCTAAGATTCTGCAAATCCTTGCCTCTTCTTTTTCTTCTCTACTCCATTCTCCATAAAATGACCACAGGACAAGGCATGATCATGTTGCAAAAAATGTAAATTTTTCTTTTTAACATTTTGAAATCCTTTATAATTAGTCACAACAATACCATTCCAGAAATTACCCATTACTTATCACACTTCATGTTGTCAGAAAATGGCCTATTTTCTATTTTTCATATTCAGTAGGGCATTCCATCTCTGATCTCTGTGCTTAACAGTCTCACCCCCATGCTTATTATGTACTTCCAACCTTTAAACCCCCCTAGATTCCTTAAAAAACTCAAGCCCCGCCTTCTAAATAAAACCTTTCATGATACCTTCATTTACTACTGCCAAATTGGTTTGAATTTGTTCTCTCTCTCTCTCTCTCTCTCTCTCTCTCTCTCTCTCTCTCTCTCTCTCTCTCTCTCTCTCCCCACCTCCCACCCCAAAAGAATGCAAGCTCCTTGAAGGTAGCAATTTTTTTCTTTCATTCCTCAGTGTGCATGGAAAGCACTTAATTGATTTTTCCTTCTGCACTCAAATTGGGTAGGAAATGGAAAATCAGATTCAGCTGGGTCTTAGTAAACTATCAGAAGAAATAAACTAGAAAAGTGAAGAGTCTAGAAACAGTTAATTTCTCCAAGGCTCCCTCCTGTTTTCTACTCCTATCTCTGTTCTGATTCTTTTTTTGTTTATGCTTTTACAAAATTCCTGTCTCTTTCCTCCCTCCCCTCTCCTCTTCATTTCCTGTCTTAAGCCCCCAGATCAGTGTAACTGGCAGTCAGAGCCAGGCAAGCTAAGTAACCACAGGTGGCTCTTGCTTGTAAGGCAGCACTTTGTGGTGTTTTCATTGTTTACGTGAAAGTAATTGGATAGATCAGTAAATAATTAGCTGCAAACTCTCATCTGCTAGGAAATAGCTGACAGGTTCTCTCATAACTTTAATCCACTGCTCAAGGGTCTTTGGTGGCTCCCCATTGCCTACTGAAAGAAACAGAGGCTTCTTATCCTGCCATCAGGGCCCCCCACTGATTGTCTCTGACTCCCCCTTAAGTGTTGTCCTATACTTCATTTCTAGTACTCTCAGACCAGCCAAACTGGATTCTTTTGTGTTCAGGGTTCTTCACTTGCTTTCTCCCACTCCCACACCTTTGTTCATACCCTCTGCTGTGTTTGTCAAAAATTTCCACCCTCTACAGTGATCCCACCATCTCTTCTTGGTGAAGATCCTCCGCTTCCTTTGAAGTCAAACTCAAGATCCCCCTCCTCGAAGCTTTCCCTGCACCCATTGACAGCTGACAGTGTTCTCTCTCTGAGCAAATCATCATAATATCTTTATACTTTTGAGTCTGAGGTTTTCAGCTGGAAGTCTACCCATCTTGATATTTCTGTTGTTGTTCAGATATTTCAATCATGTCTGACTCTTCATGATCCCATTAGAGTCAAAGATTCTGGAATGGTTTGTCATTTCCTTCTCCAGCTCATTTTACAGATGAGGAAATTGGGACAGGGTCAAATGACTTGCCCAGAGTCACAGAGCTAGTAAGTACCCATATACAGATTTGAATTTATGAAGATGAATCTTCTCAACTCCAAGATAGGTACTCTATCCACCAGCCCACCTAGCTGCACCTTTGATCTCATACACTTAAGTTTAAACAAATAAATCAAACAGAAGCTTGATTCACTTGAATCAATATTTTTTGGTCAAAAATGAGATGCATAATAATGATGTATCCTTCTAAGATACTCCTTACCTTGAGGGGAAGAGGAAGATTTCAGTCAAAAGTCATATTTTTTTTTCTTTCCAGTTAGAGAGGTGCCTGTGAAAAAGAGGACATTCTGCCTTGAGTAGTCCCCACTGTCTCAGGCTGCAGGTCTTACTTAGAGTCCTTGCCAGCAGCCAACCCCCAGAACTCTCACATTTTGAGGAACCATGTTCTTCCAAGATTTTTTTTTCTTTTGTCAGTATGGAATAAATCTATACATCCATTGTGCCATATCTAAGCTCAGAGAACATCATTTGTCAGTAAGTAAAAAACTGAAGCACCAAAATTAAAGCAAAGCAAAGCAAAACCAAAACCCAAGGCTCAAACAAGTGAAAATACTTGCCCAAAGTTCCCCTCACTAAATCCAGTGATCTTTCCTTTAAATCACAAGAAACTTCTACCACACCCTCTCTTGTGAAGAATTGATTAGCTTAAATTCCTTATCTTTTAAAATAAATGTTAACTTAACAATCATCAACAGTTACAAAGGTTTCAATTTTCAGAGAGTAGACAAGAGAATACTCTAAGAAAATATAAACTTACTTTCTGTAGAGTAAGGTGGCTGTAATGGTAATGGGAATTTGAAGATCTCCCCTACCCCTTAATAGGCCTAGCTGAACTTGAGGATCTTTCCTGATTTGAAAATAAACTCTTCCCCTAATAGGCTGAATGTGCTCACATGGAACCTGTGGTGAGGGGCTTGTTTTTCAGGAGGCACAACTTTTGTTATTTTGTAGTCAAGTGGGTCACAAGGGTTGTGATGTTCTCTGACCCTGGAAAAGGCTCTATATACTCTGATGTGAGGTTTTGCTGTGGGGCTCACTCATGGGAAGAGTTGTGTGAGTTGGCCAGATGAAACTCTGGGCAGCTGTAGAGGCCCCTGGCTTTGAAAACCAGATGTTGGTGATTCTCTCTGTAGTAACTGATGAGGTATGGATGTAATGTTCAGATAGCTGGAAGCCCTCTCTGTTGGTCTGTTTTTCTGTTTGTATTTTTTATCTGCTTGTAACTTCTATTTGTATGCTCTGAAGTCCAGGGTGTGGACTTTTCCCACTAAACTAGATAAATGATATATGTTTGATTAAACTACGATTGTTAACCCTTTTTGAGTTGCTTTCCTTTAAAAAAGCTTATCAAAGAACCTGTGCTAGCAGCCATCCTGGGTATGCTAGGGTGCTTGCCGCTACAGTGGCCCAAGTGGATAGTACTAGACTTGTATCCATGAACGCAATAGTTCTAAAACTAGGCTCAAACACATACCCTAAGTAAGTGGCTAGCCTCTTTTTACATCAGTTTCCTTATCTGTAAAAAGGAGGTAATTGTAGCAGGGTTGTTGTGAGAATAAAACCAGATAGTATGAGTAAAGTGCTTTTATAGATCTTAAAGTACTACAAAGATGCTAGCTATTATAAAATTATATATTAAAGCTAGCATTATGTATCCCTTTTTGCATTTATTTTTATATTTTGCATATTTTAATCTAATTGGTCATCACTTCTTTCTTTCAATTTTTAAAAATATCTCTATTAATACCCCCAAATTTACCCCATTGAACCTTTGCTTCTAACAAGTAAGTACAGTAAACCAGAACAAATAAAAAACATTGGCTACATCTAAAAAGATATGACTTATTCTACACATCAAGTCCATTACCTCTCTGATGAAATGTTGTTGACATAAATCATCCTTAGCTTTTTAAAAAGTCATTACTGGTTCCTGCTTTAATCAAAAACTACTGGCAAAATAAACTTTTTTTCCTTTTATTAATTTATTAAGTCCTTCAATTCAGGGCCTGTTCTACACATATAATCCTTGAGTCTATCTTGTATGTAGTAGTCACTTAATATCTAGTTTTTGAATTTGATTGAAATAGAAAGTTTTACTGACAACTTTATTTTTTGTTGCTAACCGCTTGACCCATGACAAAATATAGTTGTCTGCTCTTCTTAAGAGTTTAAGAAATTTGTAACATATATTTCATGTAGTTATTAACAAAATTATATCTATTCTTTTTTTTTTTAAGCAATTGGGGTTAAGTAACTTGCTCAAGGTTACATGACTAGTCATTATTTGTGTGTGGGTGCTTATTTTTCTGAGGCCGGATTTGATCTCGGGTCATCCCAACTCCAAGGCTGGCGCTCTTACTCACTGCACCGCCTAGCCGCATCTTTTAGGGCAATTGGGGTTAAGTAACTTGCCCAAGGTCACACGGCTAGGTTTTTGTTTGTGTGGGTTAAGTGTCTGAGGCCGGATCCGAACTCAGGTCCTTCTGACTCCAGGGCCGGCGCTCTACTCACTGCCACACCTAGCTGCCCCTATATCTATTCTTAAAAGAGAAACATTGGAAAAGTTGATACTAGGAAAAGAGGAACTTTGATATTGGAATGGATGTGACTTAAGCCCTAGACTACAATGTGGTACAGTATTCAACACTAAAGGTTCTTCTAAGATACATTTTTTGAGTGTAGGACTTATTTCAGAAAGTGGGCTTCCCTTTCTGCCTAATACTAGCTAAGCTCCTTTCAGCCACTTTTGATGTTTCTAGAACATCTTTCTACTTTCTTCCTCTCAAAATCAGATACTATCCAAATTATAAGAATGGCCTGATTTCCTTGCAGTTCTGCAGATAGGCTTGGTCCAAATGTATTAACACTTGCCATTCATAAGGCAGGCTTCTTTACCTGAGGTTCTCAATACATTCAAGAGCAACAGACCCAATTTTAACAATGTAGTAATAATAATAACTAACATTGATACAATGCTTGAAGGTTCGCACATCATTTTTCATATGCAAGTTGTTCTAAAGTATTAATTCTATTTTAAACTTTAAAACTTATTGTATTAAGACTTTTGAGACAACCTTGTATTATCTCTTTTATCGTCAAAACACTGCAGAAAAGATGTTATGATCACCCCCATTTTATAGCTAAGGAAACTGAGGCAGAAAACAATTAAATGACTCACCCAGAGTCACACAGCTGTGAAGTATGAGGCAGATATCAAAACTCAAATCTTACTGACTGCAAATCCATCACACTATGTACTACTATGGAGTACTATACACTCCACTCAGTTAATACAGCAGCCTTTTGTCTGTGCCTCTTCATGGTGTGGGAATAATGCTTGATTCTCATAATCTGTGCTAATGGAGCCCAAATTCTGGCAGGTTGTTCTAAATTGGGGGTGGGGGAGAAGCCTTGAGCTAACTGTGCCTGAAGTCTGAGAACAAGCACAAGGAGGCTCATCAGAAGGAAGCTGGCCTCTAAACGATGAGTTCTTTGGTCACATTGACCTCTAAGACAGACAAAAATTCAAATCAAAATAAATCCTTGTGCCTTCACATTGATCCAATGAACTGGATAATTTCCCAGTGTTTGTGCAATCCTAGAATCTTTGTCTCTGCTTCCATTAAGGACATGACTCATCTATAGGTCTCTGACCTTCTGGATACAATTAACTCTGGTTGACCTAGGGTTACCCAAATTTAGCACAGAGCATTTTTCTTTAAATAGCAGTAAAATAAAAATGGCTTCTGCCATGAAATCATAGCTTCTTTTGGCATTTAATGCTTACTAGTACTATTATCTCTGTATCTTTAGTCTTCCAAAAACTTGCCATAACATATCTAGATCCTTGTCCTGCCATAGCTGACTTCCTGGACTTGAGTTTCATTTTCATCCCAGAGATCCACATAGGAAGACAACCTCCAGATACTTTCCTGAGAATTTGAACTCTTGCTGGAAGTGAAATTCTTAGGGGTTACTAAATAGAAAATATTCTGAAATTTTGGTGAACCCAGCTGGTCTAGGCATTTGCATTTCTATGTGGGTCTCTAATAAAAAAAGTAAATGATTAGGGGCTGCCCCTTTTACTCCACCAAGTTAGTTTTCTCTACCATTCTGAGAGGAGTCCAATATACAATATGAAGTTAGGAATATATGGGGTTGTTTAGGACCATAGGGAGGGTGGGATTCCGGGAATAAAGAGAATTATATTGATTGCTTAAGATCTTGATATTTTCACCATATGCTATGGATAAAATAAAAGCATCCTGTACTGTCTATGACTGCAAGAGAGCTAGAAACTCCATTCCCCCAGTATATAGGAAATCTAAACATGAAACATACTCTGAGATTCCCCAGAGTCAACTCCATGGAGGGAGTCAATTTCAACCCAATGAGATGATTTGGGAGTGGTATATCCCAATATCTAACCTAGTGTGTGCAAGTGTGGAGCCTGATGCAATGGGACCATGGGTCTCACTTGCATGACTGATAATGTTCTTAATTATTAAAGATTTAATTTGGTGGTTCAGAGATATTTCCAAAATATATGTTTTTTCAATTTCATGTAGACTTGTAGACTTCTGTTGTAGAAAGTAGGATTAAGGGTTTTTAAATGTCAAATCCCTAAACATAACCCTTAGCTCTTAGCCCATGACTTCATATAAAATTTTGCACATTTCCCCCCTATCCTTTTCTTCCCTTTCACTCATCCAGTGCCACAATGATTCAGTTCTATATCCTACTCTTCCTGCACCCTAAAGATGGGGTTAATGAAGGCTAATGATATAAGTCTGCCTTCCTCCAGAGGTATTCTGTATTCCAAACCTATTTTCCCATTCTTCTCAATATCTAAGTTTACTTGGGCTGTATTCCATTTCCACCCCATCTTTAAGCTGGTTGTCAATGAAGGCTGATTGTGATAAATAAATTTATATTCACAAATCTGTAGAGTTGGAAAGCCTCTCAGAGGTTGTGAAGTCCAGCTATGTGTAAACAAAATTCCCTTCTTCAACATACCTGGCAAGTGATTGTTTAACCTTTACTTGAAGATTTCTGATGAATGGAAATCCATTATCATCCAAAGTATCCCATTACTCTCTTGGATAGCTCCATAGATAGGAAGGCATTATTTTCTCTTATATTAAGTCTGAATTGCAACTTCCATTCATGCTAGTTAATGTCTTCATGCATTATCTAGAAGTTAATCCAGATCCTGGTCATATCTGATAGTTATCTAGCAGGTCCATTTAATTCTCCTTCCTATTTCAAAGAGTTTAGTTACCAGGCCATCCTCTTCATTTCAATTTTTACCCTTATGCAGAAAAACATTAATATACACGATGATGTTACTTCCAATATCCTAACTTCCACAGATATGCACAGCTCATGGTCCAGATTTTCTTGCATATCTGACCTTTGCTTTATGCAAGCCTATACTTTATTCATATTTCATCAACATCCTCAACTCTCATGACAAATATTTTCAACCCACATTAGCCACTTAAGGAGTGATCTTTCATTTAGCCAAGCTACAAACATTTATTAATAGCTCACCATGTGATAGACACTGTTAGGTCCTATGGATACAAGTACAAAGAAGGAAATAACCTCTTCTCTCTAGGAGCTTACATTATACAGAGGGTGAAAATATAACATGTACAGTACATGTATATACAAAATAAATTCAAAGTAAATTTTATGGGCAGGAAGTACTGGGGGTGGTTATATGGGAAGAAGGGATCAGGAAAGGTCTCAGAAAGCTGAATATGAGTTGAGCTTTGAAGGAAACAGAGATTCTAAGAGGCAGAGGTCAAGAGGGAGTGCAATATAAACATGGCAGACAGGTGATACAAAGGAATGGAGATGAGAGATAGACTCTTGTGTGTTGGAAACATCACAGTGGTTTATATACATCTCACCATCACCCACAAGAATTCAATTTCTATTGTCAAAAATACAATTCTTCTATCTGAAATTAACTTTCTTTCATTCCGTATTTTTCTATGCCCCATTCTTCCTAAACCTATTATTCATCCACACTGTGACCAGTAGTATTCCCATTCTTCAACACTCTTCTAGACCATCACCCCTACTATATTTTTATGACCAAATTCTTCCTACTCTAAAGTCTTTAATTAGATAGTCCAATGTTATACTCTCCTACACTTTAGAATCTCTTGTACCCTCATCTCACTGTAGATTGTGCTTTGCCCAACTCAACCCATGATTGTTTTCACTTTTTGATCCTTTGTTCCTGATCAGATGCTGCAGAATGATACTCATGGGATTCATACAACAATGGTGACTTGGTCCTCCATTAGACTCTCACTGACACAAAGCAAATCCTCTCCTTTTCTCTAATTGAGTCTCTCTGACATTTCCCATGATGGAGATTCCAAACCTAGGTTTTTTTATACAAGATTTCCATATTCTCCTATTCTGCTTCCCTCTGGGTAAAGGACATTATCTCATATACTACTGAGAAAATAGAGGGTGCATGCCAGGAGATTTCTTCTCCTTTACTGAAAAAAATCAAAATCTTTTGACATTATTTCCATTCTCTTTTCCTTTACTCCAGTCTCTGATAAAAGCATAGTCTTTCTGCTCACCAAAGTTGATGCCTCTTTTTGTAATCTTTTTTATCATTCCCTCCCATCTTTTCTGGGAAATTGCTCTTGCAATCACTGCCCCCTCCCCAAATTTCACCTTTTCTTGCCTGTCTCCTTATAGCAAATGCTTTGTTTTTTTCTATTTGTATTCCTAGTACCTAAAAGAGTAACTATCACATAGTAATAAAATTAATAAATTCTTGTTGATTGATTATACTCTAATTGAACTTTGGAAAATCACTATTACTTTAAACCAAATAAATGAAATCTCTAAAGGCAAAACTTCAGATAACACAGCAGGCCAGAAGAGGAGTTACTAGAAAACCTCCCTTCAATAGGAAGTATCCCCCAACCCCTCTTAATTCCATTACCTTCCTTCTGTTAATTATTTCCTATTCATCCTCTATATAATTTGATTTGTATATATTGGTTACCATGTTTTCTCCCACGTTAGACTGTAAGCTTCTTAAGGACAGGGAGGGTCTTTGACCTCTTTTTGTACCCTAACAGTGTCTAGCACTGTGCTATATATACACATACATACACGTGCATACATATATGTATATGTATACACACATGTATGTATGTATGCATGCATGCAGGTATATATGTTTGGGAAGAGTACCCAACTTGGAATCAGGAAGACATCCTTATGAATTCAAACCTGGTCTCAAACTCTTACTATTTTTGTGATCCTGGTGAAGTCACTTAACCCCTTTCACCTCAGTTTCTCATCTCTAAAATGAGTTGGAAGAGGAAATGGCAAAGCACTCCAGTATTTTTGCCTAGAAAATCCCAAATGGGGTCATGCAGAGTCAAACACAACCAAAATTACTCAATGATAAAATAGTATTTTCTCCTATTTTTTAAAAATATGGTGAATTTGTTCTGGTAGATGGGAATTAGATTTTTTTTAATGGGAATTAGTTTTAAATGGGAATTAGTTTTCCTCAGATTACTGCCTCCATTAAACATATTCAATTCTTCATTATGGATTTTTTGAACCAAATTTATATCTCTTTGTAATAAGTGTAATAATGTAAGCTTCAACAATTAGCTGTGGATTGGGGATTTTATCTCTCAGTTATAGTTAAGAGTTAATTTAAGCTCCATAAATTATATCAGCTCATAAAGAGGCAAGGAAGCAGTCTTTAGGAAAAAATAAAGCTCGAGACAAGTGGGAAATATATACCATATATACATAATGTATATACACCTACAGATATGTGTATATACACACATGTACATATACACAGATACATATAATTTATAGAATCATCCTAGTTTACTTCATTCGCTTTGTAGAAGAAGCCGAAGCTTTCCTTTTGGGGAGAGACAAATAAAGATTAAGTTTTATTATAGCAAACTATCATCCATCCATTCATTCATCGTTGTACTTTTTATATTATAATTGTTTTCCTATTAAAAAGCACATCACACACCTGGTTAAGTAATATTTTTATACATAATTAGATTAATATGGGATTGAACATTTACAGAGAAATTTTATTACAGTATTTTATTTTCCTATAAAATATGCCTTTTATTCAGTCTGAATTTAAACACTCAACCTATTTCTTCCTGATGTACATAATAAAAAGTAATTGAGAAATTTTACTTTTGTTGATTACCCACTGTGACTCTAACTCAAACTTTTCAGCCTAATCCCAAGCCAAGGGTATTCTGGATCAAGTTCCTATTAGAAAGTTGGAAAATGCTGCAATTTGGGACTTGATTTATTGCTTTGCTGATTATCTCTAAACTTAAGAAAGTGATGGAGAAAATAAAATGTTAATAATGCAGATTATATTTATGAGTTTTATGAGTTTGTATTGTGTTTTATGGAAAGCCAGTTACTAAGCATTTATCAGTATTCAAGGACTGCAATCTCATATTGTTACCTGCCATGGGACCTGTCTGTAGAGAAACAGAATATCACAGTGGATAGATTCTGGATCTGGAATCTAGAAGTCTTGAGTTTAAATTCTACCTTCGGAACTTAGTGGGGTGATTATGAATAAGGTATTAGAACTCTCTGTGCCTCTGAATTTCACCTGTTAAAATGGCATAATAATGCCATTAACAACTATCTTACAGGGTTGCTGGTGGGTTCATATAAAGGAATATATACAGAATGTTTTGAAAACCTTCAGGAGCTTTTAAAATGTTGATTGTTATCATCACTTCATACACGATGTGCTTAAAATGAACAAATCAATTTTACCCCCTTCCTTGCCTCCTCAAAAAAAAAAAGCCCCCAAACAAAACCAAAATCAAAACCAACTTCTTTCAACTTTCTCCTACCTTTTATTACTGCTTATTTTCTTTCAGGCTTCATTTTGGCCTTGCCTGACTATTTTTCCCCCTGCATAAAAAGAACAAACAATTTTGTCAGCTAGTTCTTAGAAAATGATTTTCTAGTTTGTCCTTTCCTTCCCATTTCCCACCATCACCTCCTTAGTCATCACCTGACACTTCTATTATTGCCACTGACTAATAGTTGGTCTCACAGCCTCTCCTAGTGTGCCTTTCAGAATACACTACTAGGCTAATTATCCTGACAATATTTTCATCATGCTATTTCCATGTTCAGAGACCTACAATGCTCTCATTTAATTTTTGCATAAAGTCTAAACCTTTCTGCTTAAATTTAAAGGGTTTTGCTTCAAATCTCATCCTACTCACCATATATAATTTCTTACTAATCCTTCCCATCCCTGACAACAGTTCCATACCTCCTTAGAAGTGTTTAAATTATTTCTTTATATTTAAAATTCATTAAAATTTTTTTATTTCAAAATTTTCTCCTTCCCTATAACCCTTTCTCCACCCACCAAGAAAGAAGCACCATGATAAACATTATGCGAAGTCATGCAAAACATATTTTCATATTTGCTATGTTAAGAAAAAACATGAGAAAGTAATATATATATATATATATATATATATATATATATATATATATATATAAATCTGTACTTAGAGCACCTCAGTTCTCTCTCTGGAGTGCAAAAGTCTTCATAATAGAATCAGAGAGCTGTAAGAAAATTAAAAGGTCATCTTATCCAAGTGATGCTTGAATAGGAATCCCTTCTACAAGATCCTTAAGGAGGAGACATAATATAAATTGCTGGCATTTATAGAACACTTTAAGATTTATGAAGCACCTTAAATGTATTATCTCATTTAATTCTCACAACAAACCTCTGAAATATGTTCTATTATTACCCCCAAGATATAGATGAAGAAACTAAGTTTGAGTCTCCAGAACCTTAATGATGAAAAAACCACTAACTGCACAAAACCCACTCTGTTTTGAGATAGTTTCTTAAGGCATTTCTCCCAACATCAGAACTGTAATCTGCCTCTCTGAAACTTCCATTGATTATTTCTAATTCTGACCCCTAGCAGTAAACAAAACAAGCTCAATATATCTTCTGATATAGCTGATAACTGATAATCTTTCAGATATATTGAGACAGCTGTCTTGTGTGCTCACACTTTCTCTTCTCCAATGTCAACATCCTTAGCTTCTACAATAGATCCTATTACGATATGGCCTTAAGGCTTTCACTATCATGATCAATCTCTCCTAGAGCAGTCCTAGTTTATTTATATCCTACCTAAAATGTTTTGTTCAGTATTAACAGAATACTCTAGGCAAGAAGGAAGCAAATACACATTACTAAGTGCCTACTACGTGCACTTAGCTAAGTGCTTTACAAATATTGTATCATTTTAACCTTACAACTCTGGCAAGTATATGCTATTATTATTTCCGCTTTACCATTGATCAAACCAAGGAAGGCAGTGGTTAAATAATATGATAAGAACAATAACAACCACCATCACCATCATCCTGATCCTGATGGCTAATATTTATAGGGTACCTACTATGTGTCAGGAACTCTGCCAAGTACTTTATAAACATCTCATTTTATCCTCACAGCAACCTTGTAAGGGAGGAGTTATTATTATCCTCATTTTACAATTGAGGAAAGTGAGGCAAAGGGAGGTTAAGCCCAGGGTCACATAGCTAGTATACATCCAAGTCCTGATTCTAGACCCAATTCTCTATTGACTATGCAACTTATCTACCTCCAGACAAGTAATATCCAATAGAATATTAAAGTTGGAAGGACTTCAGAAGCCATCTAGTCAAGCCTACAGTTAAAAAAAATGCTGTCATCAAGACTAAATCTGTTCCTTGAAACATACTCACGTTCACCATAGTTCTACTTTCTGGAGCCAAGCAGAGTTGAGTCAAGTCAAATCAATAAATCTGTGTTTGTGTTTGTGTGTGTGTGTGTGTGTGTGCGTGCACGCGCGTGCGTGCACGCGCATGCACATGCCTCCTATATTCCAGGCACTACTCTAAGTCCTGGAGACACAAAGAGTGACCAAAACCAACCAAATAAACAAAATAGTCCCACCTCTCAAGGAGCTTACATTCTAATGAGAGAGATCACATGCTAACAACTATTTACAATACACACATACATGCACATATACATACACACATACACATATATACATAAACATACACACATTTATGGGATACATAGTTCCAAATTGCTCTCCAGATTGGTTGGATCACCTCACAACTCCAACAACAATGAATTAGTGTTCCAACTTTATCTCATCTTATCCATTTTTTTCATATGACTATAGATTTAATTTCTTCCTCTAAAAATTTCCTGTTCATATCCTTTGACCATTTATCAATTGGGTAATGACTTGTATTCTTGTAAATTTGACTCAATTCTCTATATATTTTAGAAATGAGATGTTTTTTCTCTGAGCCACTGGTTGTAAAAATTCTTCCTCAATTTTCTGATTCCCTCCTAATCTTGGTTGCATTGGCTTTGTTTGTGTAAGAACTTTTCAATTTAATGCAATCAAAATGATCAATTTTGCATTTCATAATGTTCTCTATCTCTTGTTTGGTCATAAACCCCTCTATTCTCCATAAATCTGACAGATAAACTATTCCTTGCTCCCCTAATTTGTTTATAGTATCAGTCTTTATGCCTACATCATGAAACCATTTGGACTTAATCCTTGTATACGGTGTCAGACATTGGTCTATGCCCAGTTTCTGCCGTTCAATTTTTCAGTTTTCCTAGTAGTTTCTGTCAAGCAGTGAGTTATTATCCCAGAAGCTTGTGTCTTTGGATTTATCATACAGTAGATTGCTATAATCATTGACTACTGTGTCTTGTGTACCTAACCTATTCCACTTCTCTACCCCTCTATTTCTTAGCCAGTACCAAGTGGTTTTGGTAATTGCTGCTTTAAAATTAATACAATTTAAGATCTGGTATGACTAGGCTGCCTTCCCTAGCATTTATTTTCATTAATTCCTTTGATAGGAGCTCAAATTCTAATTAGGAAGATCATATACCAACAACTATTTACAAACATGCACACACACACACACACACACACACACACTAATTTGGAGATAAGCAAGGCAGTAAAAGGAGTATTAAGAAGGTTTGAGAAAAGCTTCTTACAGAAGGTAGGATTTTAAGTGGGATACAAAGGAAATCAGGGTAGCAGGAGATAGAGATGAAGAGTGAGAGAATTCCAGCTCCTAACACCTGTGTATTTTTTTAATGTGTATGTATATATGTTTATTTGTGATTTATACACATATGTACATCACAAAAAGACGTGTGTATGATATATAAAGGGCATAACAAAGAGACATTGAGAGATTTGTCAACTCTGAAAATTCCTGTTTCCAGTGATTCATTGAGGAAGGGGACTCCAGGTCATAGGGGTATTATATAGCTATCAAGTTTCACTAGAACTCTTCGGTTAAAAAAACCTAAAAATTTTCATCATGGCTTTTGATTAAGGTACAAGTTTTAGAACAGAAAGAAATCTGAGGAGTGAATAAATAGTTAGTAGAGGAAAATAGATGGCATAGTGGAGGAGCACTGAACTTGAAGTCAGGAAATATCTGAGTTCAAATCCTACCTGAGACACTTCCTAGTTATGTGATCCTGGGTATGTTACTCAACCTGTTTCAGCCTCAGTTTCCTCTTCTGTAAATGGAGAAAATAATAATAATAATAATACCTGTCCCCTAGTGTTGTTTTGAGGAGCCAATAAGATAATATATATTCAGGACTCTGGAAACAAAATCCAAATGTTAATTAATATTATTAAGTATTATTAGAACATGGCATCAGAGAATAGGATATGGATTTTTTATCACAAAAACTGAGGAAAAAAGTTTCTTGGACAAAAAACAAAATATAAACGATTAGGATGAATAATATTACTAATGACAACAATAACAAAGAATATACAAATATATACATGAATACACACATGTGTGAATGCACATACCCAGATATAATGATTTATGCATACAAATATATTTGCATATGTATATATTCACATACATGCATCCATATAGATGCATATGTATATACATATCACATAGTTATATATTACTAGAATAATAAATATTAATTATTATATATTATACAATTATTTATTATTATTATTTTTTTTTTTTATAGAATTGGGTAGATGACACACTGGATAAAGAGCCCAACCTGAAATTAGGAAGATTTCAAATATGGGAGTTCAAATATGACTTCAGATACTTATAAGCATGTGGCCCTAGGTAAGTCACTTAATCTCTGTCTGCCTTAGTTTCTTCATCTGTAAAATGGTAATAATAATAGCACCTCAGAATTGCTATGAGGATAAAATGAGATAATATTTATAAAGTTCTTTGAAAATTTTAAAGTGTTATAAAATATATTTATGATAATGCCTAACATCATCATCATCATCGTCGTCATTGTCATCATCATCATCATCATCAATATGTATTCTGTTCCTGGCCAAGGATCTCTTTTCCCTGTATTGCTGTGAAACAAAAATCTGAATCCCATTCTCTGACACCATCTCTCAAATGACTATTTTCTTTATTTTTTAAAGCCCTTACCATAATCAGAAGCAGTGATCAATTTCTTCAATTTTTCATCCAAAAGTTCGTGATTCCTAGTGGAGTTTGATAGATATATCATTTCTCCTACAAATCTCCCAAAGTGTCTCTCCACTCTGTTTCTCCCTCTTTCCATGTGAATCAGTGGAAATAGACTGAAGTATTCGGGTTTGACAAGTCTTCTATATTCCTGATCTATTCACTGACTTGGTGACTGATCTTTATTTGTTAACATCACTTTAAGAAAGACCTGCTTTTGCAGCTTTCTGTATGAACTAACTGACCACCATTGCTTCTCTCTAATAGCCTCTGACCTTTATTAGATGACCTCTTTCTTGATTCCATTTGTGAATTTGTATCAACATCCCTTGCTTTTTCTTCACCAGAGGGATCAAATCATTTCTTCTGGAGACAATCTCAAATTTACTGCTTAGCTCAAAGAATTTGATTCTTCTTCACTTCCTCCTTTTTGTCTTATTTCTATACTTCCAACCTCCTGATACAAATCAGCATTCCTTTCTGTCTTTTTGGATCGTTTTTTCTTTGTCATACTCCCTTCCCTACTTCCACCTCTACTCCAAGGAGAAATTTATTTTTCCTATTAAGCCTTGAGAGTTTAGAGACTTTCTGTTAGTCTAGGAAAGGATGGCTGATAGTTAACACATAGATAGGATTCTAAGATTTGTAAAGTGTTTTGGATGTATTATCTCATTTGATACTAATATCAACTCTGTGAGATAGGTGCTATTATTCCAAGTTTAAAAATGAGGAAACTGAGAATGATCAATTTAGAAGATATATGTCTACAAAGTTATTAAATGCCTGATGGGGGTTTTGAACCAATGTACTCCTGGCTGCACTCCAGGGCTCTGTTATATGATAATGCCTCCCAGACACTGGATAGCTACTAGGCTCTGCCTTTCCTATGTTTCTGTGTGTCAAAATCTTATCTGCTTTAAAACCCAACTCTGTTGCACCCTGTTCCATGAAGCCTTCCATGAGTTTCCAATTCAGGAGTAATCACTCCATCCTTTGAAACACCTAGTAATTATTTTGTATTTCTTATGAACTATTCATTCTCTATGCTCTACTAAAATTATTAATAACAATAATTATAACAGAATAATGTGAAGGTGATGATGATGCTGGTGGTGGGTTGGTGGTGGCAGATAGATGGTGCTAAGTAGATAAAGAGTGGAATTGGAATTATGAAGATTTGAATTCAAATTCAGCCTCAGACACTTAGTAGCTAGCTACCATCTGAACCTGGACAAGTAACTTAACTCCCATTTGCCTCAGTTTTCTTATTTATCCAATTCATATAATAATAGCACCTATTTTCCATGGTTGAGGATCATATGAGATAATATTTGTAAAGTGTCTTACAAAGCTTAAAGTATTATGTAAAGGGCACCTATTATTATGTTATTTTAATAGACCTTTATGTAGCTCTTAAATTTCTGTAAAGTTTAATGTTAAGTTTAGGTCTAATATCTCCTAGTAGATTTTAAGCTTTTTGAGGGCAAGTTAATATGTCTTACCTTTATATTCCCTATAGTGCCCAACACAGTGTCTCCCACATAGTAGGCAGGCATTCAATGAATATTTGATGAATGACTATAAAAATTTAAATGAATATGACATTTAAAGTGGCGTTAAAATAAGTTTTATATGAATTCAGCTCAGTGAATACTTGTTCAGCATTCAAATTTTATTTTATGAATAGAAGCAGCAACAAAATATTACATGCTTAACACTGGTAGCAACTTGCCATATAATGTCTTTCCTTCACTAGTAAATACTCAGAATCTATTAGTAGGTGCAGGAATTTCTTTAGCTTAGGCATAAAATGAATTCTTAAAGCATAATATTGTTTTCAGTGACAGGTATTAAAGACTTAAAAAGCCAACTCTAAGCATATTCTGCATTGCATGCTGCTTTTATAAATATTTCATGCAACTTGGGACAACAGTTTACTCAGTAACTTGTTATTTTTATTTATATTTCTGAACAATGAAACTCAGGGTGCTGACAGCAGGAGAACCAGATTACCTGTATACTAGGGCTGGGGGAAGGTGGGTTGAAAAAAAAAAGTCTGCTAAAACATCTAATGAAATAGAATGTGGAGGAGGTTTCTAAAATATTTTATCAGAAATTTTGAAAAGGGAAAGATGTCAAGTCTATCCAAAAGATGTTAAATTACAGTGACTTTACTTTCAATTTCAAAGTAAAAAAATTAAAGTCAGTTCATGTTTACCTCTTACTAAATTAAAACCTCTTTATGCTTAGTCATAGCATCATCAGAGAATATTACGTAAAACTATGGTTTCTATATTTCAGTCTAAGGTGTTTTCTCCTGCCTAATTTTTCTATGATGAGAAAGAAATGAATATGCAAATGTATCACTTCAAATTCTGCTAATCTGATGGAAAATACTGAGAGCTGGAGGAAAATATGTGCTATTTGTTGATGTGAAGCACTATTTTTTTTATTCTTCCCATTACCCACCCCCCCATCATCAGGTTCATATGAGTTTCCTTTTTTCTTCTCATTCTGTTAGTTTCTGATGTCATGTGATGCTGATTTACAACGAGCTGAATTACTTTTAGAAAGTCATTCGTCTCTGAAATTCAAAGAGAGTTTGATATCATGAGAAGCAGGTATTACTGTAAGGCATTGTGAAGCACAAGAGAAAAAAGCTGCTCATTATGTCAATTACATTTATGGGAAGCTAGGGAACCCACTTTCCCATCCCTCCTGTGAATTCTTTCAGTAAATTAAATTATAGGTATGCAGACTTGGTTAATTAATGGAGTGTATGGCAACTCGGAATTGTTCAGACTGTGCACAGAAAAATCATCATATTAAAGTCTCACAGGTGTTTTCTTATCTACTTTTAATTCATGTATTCTTGTGCTTATCCTTGAAAGGTAGTCTTAAAGGATAAATGCAATGACCTGTAGAATAGCAAACAAATATGGTGAGTAGGAGTATGTCTATCTTTTCTTTTTACTTTCTTTCTTTTTTAAATATAGTTTTTGGCACAATGTTGTGTGATGTTCAACTATGAATAACTTAGCTCTTCTCAGCAATCCAATGATCCAAGACAATTCCAAAGGATTCATGATGGAATATGCTATCCACCTCCAGAAGAAGAACCAGTGGAGACCGTATACAGATTGAAGCACACTGTTTTCATTTTCTTTTTCTTTTTGGTATTTTTTCCTCTGTTTCTTCTTTTACAACATGACTCATACAGAAATAGTTTTTCCATGATTGCACATATATAAACACACCCATGTACATGCATGTATATATATACGCATATATCTGTGCATCTATGTATATGTATGGTGTACATAAAACATATTTTACTGTTTTTGGATGGTTGGGGGAGAAGAGGGAGGAAGGAGAAACATTTGGAACTCAAAAATTTTAAAAAATTAATGTTAAAAATTATCTTTAAGTATAATTGGAAAAAATAAAATACTATTTAAAAAGTTTTGTGTTTAGACTCAACTCTGATTTTTCTTGTGTGTGGAGATTCTGCTGAACACTTTTTTTTTCTGTCAATTCAGATTGCTATTTGATCTTTGATTGCTATTATCTTAGAATTGCTTGGGGACTGTAGGCAGCTAAGGGACAAATAACCAGTCTGTGAACAAGGTAGGACTTGAATACAGGGCTTCCTGACTCTGAAGTCAATACTTTTTTTAATGCCCTATTCCAAATACACATGCACGAACACACACACACACACACTAATCCCACTTGTTGCTCCGTCTACATGATATTCCAAATTTGTGCCTCTGTAGAGGCTCCCTTCCACACCTGGAATGCACTCCCTGCTCCCATCTGCCTCACAAGATCTTTATCATCCTTTGCAACAAATGAAAATCCTGGGAGACAGTTTCTGGGTAATTAACAATTAATAATTTATTAATTGGGCTAGCTAATGATAGCAAAAAAAAAAAAAAGTCAGTTTTTTCTCTTAGTAACAAAAGACCCCTAATGGAAATACTGAATGACTTAATATACTTTTAGAGAAGGGGGTGCCCCTGACAAATGAAAATCAACTCTGGTGAATAGTTAGTGAGTAGGTGGGCATAGAAATGAGGAGGTGGACTAAAAGTCTTCAGTTCTTCCTGTAGAAAATGGTTTGATCATGAGACTCAGCTTCATCCAGAAATCTGGAAAAAGGAATCGATCTTTTCCTAGACTGTTCTGGTTGGTTTTCTCCTTCATAAAGTGAGTTCCCCTAGACTTTAATGGAGGAATGCAAAGACTTGGGCTCAAGATAAGATTTGGTTTGCACTCTAAGATCTCTTAGTTGGGTAGGGTCCCACTCAAGATCCAGCAGCATTTTCCTTGAGGATTTGGACAATCTCATCTATCAACCTTGTCCTTTAGAGACTGATTAACTGACCTACTGGAGCTGTTTTCTAAATGAAGAAATAAAGAGAAAAAGCCTTAATCTTACTTTAATTATTGGTTATTAATATAATAGGAAAATAATTCCCCTTACCTTCAACCTCAAGTCACAAGTTTTACCTCTTCTGTCTCATCCTCAGCATTCTCTTCCACCATGGTAATTAATTTACATTTTTAGGTTTCCTTATTTGTGTTCATGATGATTTTCAACATTGAGTAAAAGTTCTTTGACAATAAAACCTATTTCATTTTTGTCTTTCTATCTCTAGTGTAAACTGGACCAGAATCGTCTCTAATCTGTGGGTGGCAGGAATGGAACAAAGCAAGCTAAAGACAGGAGAATCGGGAATCCAAGAGAAGTTTAATTTCAGAGTGAGGGAAATGCTTGTAAGAGGAAGTCCTCCTGAGGAACAGGGATAAGTTTTATAAACCTAAAAACCACAAAAAGTAGACCCTAACCCAGTCATGGTAAGGGTTGTTGAGCCTTGTGATCATTCAGAGGGGTACAGAAACAGATTTAGTGTGGTGGGAACAGGAGTGCAGCCTCTGGTTCTGTTCACTTAGCAGTTATAAGGAATTTGGTATTGTTTAGCATGTCAGGAGATTTTGTTTGATCACTTTCTGCTGCATCATATATGCTGCTTCTGGCTCTCAGGTCCCTGGAAAATAGGGAAGAAATGCCTCAGAGAACACCTTGTGCTGGTCAAAGCAACACATTTTGCCAGAGAGTGAGATCATCCAGAGGGTGAGTGCAAAAGGATTATTGTTATGCCAAGCTCAGGGCACAATCTGCTTGCTGGGCTTTAACTCTGGAAAACATGATGTCTTCAAATATCTTTATATTATTATCTTATAAACAGTAGGCAATGAACGAATGCTTAGTTGATGAACTGATGAGTCCAACTCATCATTTTGTTATATAGCATCTGACAGAAATGTTTTTAGATTTCTTTCTTCCAATAGCAGTAAAGTTTATAAAACAACCTCATTTATTGGCATTTCTAGAACAGAGCCAGGACCAGGGGCTGGTATAGCAAATAGAAAAAGATAAGGGAGTTCAACTATTTTACTTGCTTTACAATTCCAGACTGAGCCCCATGACTATGATGGCAGCAGAGAAGGGATGAAGGAAATGTAGTAGGATGTTTTGCTAGTATGTTCTCCTTTACTATGAATTAGCTAAAAATTCTTATTTCCCATTTTCAAAGCTACTGGGAACTCATGAGATTGGAAGATGTATTTTTCCTGAGGCTGCTCTTTCCTTCAGGACAGGGGTCGAGAGGTATAAATAAGCCGCTGATTTAGTGTTAAACAGGATAAATTACTTTGTGAATGACCATGTTACTAATATATTAAAAAAATCTTTTTAGTTGGTCTATAAATGGAATCCAGAGTGGAGCCTGCCCTGCTGAGGACATTTCCCAGAAAACCTGTCTATTTGAGCTATCCTAGGAAAATTTGGCCATATGGTAACCTTATGCATAATTAAGTCGTTTTTGAAAGAGGTTGCTAAAAATATACATTCTAGAATGTCTATCCAAATGGAGATCTCACCACTACAGAAACAAATTCCATTCAAATTATTAGTTTCATTGATGCTTATACAGACATTTTCATTTTTTTCTTAGCATCTTATTTAATTATGTTCCTCCATTAAGAAGAATCTTGGTGTTTTTTTATTCAGGCACAAGGTTATATTTTACCCTATTCCATGATTTCTCAGTTACCGCCTTGTGACCACACAGGAAGTGAAATTCCATAGGGGAATTCAATAGTAATTAAAGATATTTATTTCCTGTTTATACCAGTAATATACATGATAACTAAAATAATATTAGATGAAAGGCTAAGGGCAGTCTGATATAGTGGATAGACACCTGACATTGAAGCCAGTTTCACCTGAGTTCAAGTACCATCTCTGATACTTAATGGATATATATCATGATGAGCAAGTAACTTAACCTCTCTGTGCCCTGGGCAACTTTCTAAGACTCTAAGTGGCAGGAAATGTGATGTTCTTCATTGGTAGAGGGAGCTTCCTCATCTGGAGTTTCCTATGCCGTGGATGCATTCATTCTTATATTTATATATTTGCTCAAGTATAAATTTAATTCAGTAAAATGGTATAAGTAAGCACTTACCAAGTTCAGAACACTATGCTAGGCACTGGAGGTGGGAGGATTGAATCCATGAAGAAAAATAAACCTAGTTCTTCCTGTCATGGAGATTATTTTCTGGTGGGGAGGTACAACTTATATGAGTAATTGTGAAACAAAATAGAATTGTGCAATAGCCTAAGAAAAGTACAACATACCTTATGGAGTTAGAAAAAAACAACAACATACAGTAACTTTTGGCTGGGGAAGTATAGCAGCAAGAACCCTAGCATACCCAGGATGGCTGCTAGCACACGTTCCTAGATCTGTTTTCTCTAAAGGAAAACACTCAAAAAGAGTTAACAATCTTACTTTAATCAAACATATGTCATTTACCTGGTTCAGGGGGAAAAGGTCAGCACCCCAAACTTCAGAGAATACAAACAAGTTACAAGCAGAAGTTATAAGCAGACAGAGAAACAGATGAGCAGACAGGCTGCCAGCTGTGTGACCATTACATCCATACCTAGTCAGTTGCCAGAGAAGGAAGCACCAACATCTGGGTTTTCAATGGGGGGGGAGGGGGGCGCTCAAATGCTGCCCAGAGTCTTGTCTGGTCAAATCACATAACACTTCCTAAAGTGACCCCAAAAACAAAATATCACATCAGGGTATATATAGCTTTTTCCTGGCTCAGAGAATATCACAGATCTCTTGACCCACTGCCCAATCACAAAGCAACAAGGTGTGGGCATTCCCGAAAAATAAGCGTCCCCCACAGGTTCCATGTGTCCACATTCAACCTATTAGGGGGCAGAGCATATTTTCAAATCAGGGAAGGTTCTCTGAGTCACTTAAGCTAATCAAAGGGCCAAAGGGCAGGGAAGATCTTCAGATTCCCATAAAAGGGAGGCTGTCTTATTCAAACTTTAAGGTGAAGGTAATATTTGAACTAAAATTTTATTAATCCATTCATTCATCAAAAGTTTACTAAGGGCTTATTTCTTATAAGGCATTGTATAACATGAGGATACAAAAGAAACAGTTTCTGCCTTCCTTCTTTTGGGAGAAATAACCAGAATATAGGTAAAGAAATAAAAAATATGCAAAGTAAATCACAAGTAGTTTCTGAAGTGTAAGTCATGGAAATGATGCTCATAACTGGGGACATCATGGAGGCACTTGAGCCTCCAAAGGAATCTGAAGATCTATAAGGCATAGAAAAGAAAACATTTCACACCGGGGAGATGAGGGAAAGGGGAACCTGTTTAAAGTTGAGTCAGATTAGTCAACAAGCATTGATTAAGCTCTCCCTAGGTGCTGGGGACACATTGGTAAAACAACAAAAACAACAACAAACACACAAGATCTCTGTCATCAAGGGGTTCACATTCTAATAAGGAAGAAAACATGCCAATAGCTTTGCCCATATAAGGTATAAGCTTTTAAATGGAAGATAAGCTCAGAGAGAAGACAATGGAGGGTGGGAGTGGGGCATAATGGCATCTCATAGAAGGAAGGATTTGAACTGAGTCTTGAAAGAGGCCAGGGAAATCAGGAGGGAGAAGTGAGGCATGCAAAGGCACAGAAATAAAAGATGGAATATCATGTGTGACAAGTAGGTCAGATTGAATGAAACACAGAGGACATGAAGGGGAGAAAAAAACAATAAGCTTGCAAAGGTAGGCAGGAGTTAGATATTGAAGGGCTTTAAATGCAAAGCAGAGGAGTTTGTACTTTATCATAGTGGCATAAAAGAGGCAATGGAACATCTTAAGCAGGGCTGTGACATGCTCAGACCTATACTTTAGGAACATCAATTTGGCAGCTGTGTCAAGGATGAACTGGAGGGGGCTGAGACTGGATGCAGAGAGACCAATTAAGAGGCCAAATAGTTGAGATGAGATATAAGGAAGGTCTGAGCTATAGTTGATATCTTTGGACATGGAGAGATGGAGAAAGAAGTGAAATATATTGTGGGAGTAAATTTGACAAGATTTGGTGACTAATTTGGATTTGAAGACTGAGGGAGAGGATAATTTTGTGGCTACAAATATAGGTGAGAGAAAAGCTAGAAAGGTAGGATTAACTTGCTTTTGTGATCTTAGCTATAGAAATAGGACTTATTTTAACATAACTGGAAGATTTTGTCTTTAGGCTAAATATTCTATAATGAGGTTGCATTGGGCCATATCAAGGTAAAGAAAACTAGTAAAGAAAAAACTGAGTTTTACAGCACATGGTTCCAGAAAAATGCAAAATAACCCATAAATGTTATCCCATCTATCCTGGTGATTCCTAACTTTAATTTTGTGACATTTAAGAATATATTTAAGGGGGGGGGTGGAGCCAAGATGGCAGAGTAGAAGCAGCAGTTCCAAGGTGCTCTGCCCCACACCACTTCCAAACTATGCAAAATGGGACTCTGAACAACTTCTGGAACACCAGCACCCACAGAACGACACAGAGAAGCTAACCTCCCACTGAGGACAGCCCAGCAGCCCTGCAGGGAGGGCCAGGACAGTGCTCTGGGAGCCGACAACCCAGCACACAGAGAGCCGAGCCCAGGTCCATGTGACCCATGGTTTTAGCCCCAGGGCGGCCAGGCCAGCAGCCAGCTGGAGGGACCCAGAACACCAGCAGCTGTGGAGATTCCAGAATTATCGACACAGACATGCCTAGGACAAAGTAAGTGGTTAGTGCCCTATGGACTTTGGGACCAGTATTTGGAGAATGCGTAGGCTTCCTCCCCTGGGGGCTAGAAACTGCTGAGGAGACACTCACCATTTTGCAGCTTCAGTGGCAACATCAGATCCTGGCCTGTGAAATATAGGGAGATCCAGCGATCAGTCTTGGAGGTTAATCTTTCTTGCTTTAACCTGCTTGGATCTGGATTGCGATCTGGGGGGAGGTTTTGGGTGGGTATCCAACTTGCCAGAACTGGTAGTTGTGAAGACTACACTGTTCAGGACAGAAGCTCCCCTGTCTGGTGGCAGAGTCCTACTGGGGCAACAAGCCCAAAAGTCAAGTAATTAAGTGGCAACATGCCTAGGCAAAGAAAACAAAATAAACAGAAAAATGCAACATTAGACTCCTATTTTGGGGGCAAAGAGGATCGAAGCAGGGAACAGGAGGAGGACTGTGAGGTCAGAGATCCTGTTCCAAAAGCCCCAAAGGAAAATATGAGTCAGTTACAGGCCATAGAGGACCTTAAGAAGCAGATAAGAAAAGTGGAGGAAAAATCGGGAAGAGAAATGAGAAGGATGAAGGAAAAGTATGAAATGAGAGTCAATAGCCTGACTGAGGAAAATAACACCCTAAAAATTGACTAACTCAAATGGCAAAGGAGGCCCAAAAGGGCAATGATGAGAAGAATGCCTTAGAAAGCCAAATTTGCCAGATGGAAAAAGAATCTCAAAAGCTCACTGAGGAGATTCATTCCTTCAGAGTTAGACTGGAGCAAATGGAAGCTAGTGACTTTATGAGAAATCAAGATGCTGTTAAACAGATCCAAACAAATGAAAGAATAGAAGGGAATGTGAAATATGTCATGGGAAGAACCACTGACCTGGAAAATAGATCCAGGAGAGATAATTTAAAAATTATTGGACTACCTGAAAGCCATGATCAAACAAAGAACCTAGAAATCACCCTTCAAGAAATTCTCAAGGAAAATTGTCCTGATGTTTTAGACCCAGAGGGCAAAATAGTGGTTGAAAGAATCCACCAATCACCTCCTGAAAAAGATCCCAAAAAGAAAACTCTTGGGAATATTATAGCCAGATTCCAGAATTCCCAAATCAAGGAGAAAATACTATAAGCAGCCAGGAAGAAACAATTTCAATATTGTGGAAACACAATCAGAATAGCACAGGACCTGGCAGCTTCTACACTGAGGGATCAAAGGGCATGGAATATGATATTCCAGAGGGCAAAAGAGCTGGGATTGAAGCCAAGGGTCACCTACCCAGCAAAACTGAGTATCTTGTTTCAGGGGAAAATATGGTCATTCAGTGGAATAGAGGACTTTCAAGCATTCTTGAGGAAAAAAAAAAACCAGAGTTGAATAAAAAATTTGACATTCAGACACAAGAAGCAAGAGATACCTGAGAAGGTAATCAGGGAAAAGAAATCAAAAGGAACTTATTCAAGTTGAACTATTTACATTCCTACATGGAAAAACAATAATTGTGACTGTTGAAACCTTTCTCAGTATGAAAATAATGGAAGAAGGGTATATGGGCATATGAATACCTATGTGAATGTGTGCATATATGTTTATAGTTATACATGGATAGAGAGCACAGGTTGAATTTGGTGGGAAGGGATGATACTTAAGGGGTGAAGTTATGAGGTGAGAGAGGAAAGTGGCAAGAGGAGATGGGGAGAGACAGGGTAGGGTAAACTATCTCATGTATAAGAAGCAAGAGGAAGTGGCTGCAGGGGAGGGGAAGAACAGGAAGCCAAAAAGGCAAAACCATATTCTCATTGAATCTGGCTCAGGGAGAGAATGACATACATACTAAATGGGATATCTCACACTGCTGCAGAGTAGGGGGAAGGGGGATGAGGAGGGGATGATGGATGGGAGGGCATTCTTGGGGGGAGGGGAGATTGGAAGTACCCACTATCAAAGAGAGACAGGATCAAAGTAGGGAATGGACCAGGTGGGAGGTGAGATGGGTGGGAGGGAAATATAAGCAGTCTTTTACACTATATCTACTATGGTAATGTTTTGCATAGCTATACATGTACAACACATACTGACTTGCTTATCTTCCTAGAGGGAGTGGGTGACAAGGGAAGAAGGGAATGGATCTGAAATTTGAAGTTTTAAAATTAAATGGTTCAAATATATATAAATACTATTATTAATACTATTTTACATGTAATTGGGAGATAAGATGTTCAGGCATTGGGGCAAAGAGACTCACCTTGCCCTAATGGTAAAGGTGAATGGGGTACAGGAGAAGATATGGGAGAGAACAGATTGGATGAGGGGATATTTTGTGGGACTGCTATTCTGGGGTGGTGGGTAGGGGAAAAATGGGTAAAAATTGTAACTCAAAATCTGGCGGAAATGAATGATGTAAATCCGAAATTAATAAAGCATTTTTTAAAAAAGAATATATTTAAAATATAGAGTAATTCAGTGTAAGATATAATTTTAAAATATCATATTATTCTTAATGGATGGAGTGCCAGAGAATCAAATGAATTTCAATATAGCACGGTCTTAGAGATACAGAATTTTTGAAGAGAGGTATGTCAGGAAAATGTAGTATTTTTCCTGGAGGTATTACGTAATAATGTCTAGAGCTCTGGCCTTAGCAGTACGTAACTTGTAAGCAGGTCTTTTCTCAGACACTGGCTATATCATTATAGGCATGTCAGCAGAGCCTCAGCATCCTTATCTGTTAAGCAGAGGTAATATTACATAGCCTACCTTACAGAATGTAGAATTACAAATTTTAAGGTGCTATAGAAATGTTAGTTATGATTATTATTCTATTCACTATTTCACATTTTATTAGGGAAGATACAGACTAATGAGATATCAAGATGTTTTTGATTGCTCTTTTGTTGAGGGGAGTTGATTGTGACAACACTCATATATTGATTTGTTACCAACCCCAAAATACTAATGAAAGTGAAGGGAAGATTACAGACAAAATTAGATTGTAAGGCATTTAACAGAGTAAAAGGAATGTCTATATTTAATTGGCCCTTTATAAGTTGTGAAGGAGTTCTTCAGTAAATCTTAATGAAATTACAGAGTGGCTGACCATCCAAGGACTGATGGATCGACCATGATTCTGGTGTCCCATTAAAAAGCAATGTATACACTCTAGGGAGTTAGTAGAGACAGTAGATAGCCTGGAGGAGTGTGATTTCTTGAAGTGTGGAATAAATACAACTATAAGAATTAATCTAACATTTAAGAGGTAATCATTTCAACCTTTCAAAGGTTTGGGAGCAGAAGAGATTTCTCTCTCTTCTCAGCCAATCAGTCATGGAATTTTTCAGTGGAACATTTTGCCCTGAAACCAGAAAAGAGTGATCAGAGTGGAATCTAGTAGTGGTTCTGAGGAGTGTGACCTCTGGCAGCAAAAAGAAGTCAACCATGGCCATCTGGAGAACATTGGAGCTATGGAGAACAACAGGCCCAGGGAGTCTGACTGAATGAAATGCCAGTCTGGACCCAGAGCAAATATCATGAGGAACCCAGGAAAAGCGAAAGGACTTCAGATTTCTATAGTGTTCCCAATTGTGGATTGCTTGGCCTTCATGTGGTCCCTTACTGTGTGATTCTCAAATAAATATCGATATATGTTACCATTCGGCCTACCATGTTGTAGTAGAATACTCTCCAGATATATGGCAGGACTGTTTTTTTTTCTGTTATTGTTTTTCCTTTTTTTATAATACTATCTCATTTGCCAATAATAATAGCTAGCATTTAATTAGTGCTGTGATGGTTGTCAAGTACTTTACTTATGGCACCTCATTTGATCCTCACAAAACCCCTTGTGAAGTAAGTGCTATTAGTATCTTCATTTTAAAGTTAAGAAAATTGAATCTGAGAGAGGTTAAGTGAGTTGCCCAGAATCACACAATTCAATCAGTATTTGAACTCAGATTGTCCTGATTTGAAATCCAACACCATTTCTTGCACAACCTATCTTGCTTAGTTTTTAGCTGATTGTGTCCACTAGATGACTATATGGATGGGCAATTGTCAGTTGTAGTATTAGGAATCTGGACCCACTACATGCCTTGAATGCTTCTGGGTGGGTAAGAGAAACCTATGAGTGCAAGTTGAGTAGCATTGCCCGAGAGAGAGCATTAGGCCCCAAGAGTGACATTGTTACACCTTCTGACTTGAACCAAAGACTCTTTTTTAATACACATTCATATATGTATCATGTAGTTTCCAGCTTCTTAAAGGCTAAGGGGAAGGAGAGAGGAGACCAGAAAACATATCCATGAAAATATAACACTTAAGCTGAATGCTGAAGGAAACAGAGGCTTCCCAAACATAAAGGTGATGACGGAGTACCTTCTAGGCATAGGGAATAGCCAGTATTGTTGCACAAATATGGGAGGTTATTGTCATGTTGTTCTGTGCACAGATCTTGGATCGGGTCAATATGGTTGAATCATAAAGGGCTAGGAAAGAAATAAAGCATATAAAGCCTGGGAAAGCATGGAGTGGCCAGGTTATTGTAGAGCTTCAAATGCCAAATAGGAGTTTATATTTGATCCTTGAGGCAATAGGGAATCATCAGAGTTAGACTAATCCTTTAGTCTGGTGGCTAAGAAATATGAATTTGAGCAAGGAAAAGATTGAGGAAGAGACAACAGATATTGGCTATCACAGCAAACAAGGGCAGAGCTGAAGAGCCCCTCATCTGACTAGTGGCTGTGTGAGTCAAGAGAAGTAAATCTCTTATATCCCATATGTAAGAAGTGCTGTGGAAATTAAAAAAGATAAGATTTGGCCATTGATTGTATATATGGGATGGGTAAGAATGAGTCAGTCAGTCAATAAGCATTTATTAAGTGTGTACTGTATGCCAGGCACCATGATAAGTGCCGAGGATACAGAGAAAGAGAAAATACAGTCTTTGCCCTCATTGAATTAAAAATCTAGTGGAGAAGTAATATTCAAACAACAATGTACAAGCAAACCTTATTTAGAGCTAATAGGGAATAAGTGACAGAAGGAAGGCACTCAAATTATGAGGAACTGGGAAAGGCTTCCCATAGAATGTTGCCTTTAATTGGGAACTGAAAGAAGCCAAGGAAACCAGAAGGTTGAGATAAGGAGGGAGAGCATTTCAGGCATTAGGGGCAAGCCAGTGCAAATGCCTAGAGATAAGAGATGGAGTTTGTTGCACAAGGAATCTTTAGGAGGCTAGTGTCACTGGGATCAAGTGAATCAGGAGTTGCCCCAAGGTAACAAATGCAGATAACTAGAAGGACAATGGTATCATTTTTAGTAATACAAAAATTTAAAATAGGACTGGGTTGGTTGGGAGAAGAGAATGTCAATTCTATTTGGGACATGTTGAACAAGTTGATTTGAGTACCTCCAGGACATCTGGTTTGAAATGTCCAATAGGCATTTGGTGAGCAAAGTTAACACTCAGGAAACAAGGACTAGATAAATGTACACACACACACATACACACACACACACACATATACATATACATATAAAAGTCATTTGCATGAAGATGAAAATTGATCTTTTGAAATTCATAATGTCACCAAAAGATTGTATGTAGAGAAAATAAGGTCCAGGACAGAGCCTTAGGAAATTCCTATAGTTTTTAAGCATGATATGGGTGATGAATTAATACAGAACAATAAAAAGGTGTCATTGGACAGGTAGGAGGACAGCTAATCTCCCAAAAATCTGGAGGAAAGAAAATAGCGACAGAGAATGGTCAACAGGTTTAATTGTTACAGAGAGGTCCAAGAAGATACGATTTGAGAAAAAGTCATTGAATTTGGTGATTAAGAGATTGTTATGCACTTTAAGACAATATTCTCAGTTGAGTTAAAGCCTAGGCCAAATTATAGTGGGAGAAGAAAGATTGAGAAGAAAGGAAATGGAGTTACCCAGTGTATATCTTTCTTAAGTGGTTTGGCTAAGAGAGAGGAAGGCAAGATATAGGATAATAGTTGCTGATTCTACTAGGATCAAGTGAGGATGTGTGTTTGTGTGTGTATAAAATGGAGGATTTTGGGCAGAAAAGTGAGTATGATGAAATATATAGATTAATGAATATAACATCACTGGATCTGAGTTCAAATCTTTGTTCTTCTACTTTCCACTTGGGTGACCTTCAGAGAAGTCACTCAATCCCTCCATGCCTCAGTTGTAAGTTATAAGCACCCAATACGGTATAAAGGAGGACTGGGCAATGAAGTCTCAATCCTTAGAGCAGGCCAGCACAACATATAGCCATGTAGTCCACCAAAGGATTTGGAGCAGCTATGAAAAATGTAGAGGATGTAAATGATTTTACAGTTGTCACAAGTGCTTTATCCATGCCCTGCTTAACTCACCTTCCACTAGTCACCATTGTGCCCCATCTTGAAAATTGGTAGGTGGGTTGCCACTGCACATTCACTCCTGTTTGTCTTTCTCTAGTCTGAGTGGAGTGATTTCATGATAAATAAAAATATTAAATAATAAGTATTTGATATGAATTGAAATTTCCCTTTTTTAAAAATATGGTTTCTTTGCAAAGTAGTTAATTGTTAATTGTACCTTAAAACCTATCTACTGCCTGAAGATGTTGGGCCTATTTACATTTTGGCCCCTACCTCCTGTCAAATTGTGCAGGTCTCCTTTAGAGTATATGTCACATTCCCTGCCTGGTATGAACCCCTATGCAATTTTGGTAACCCTGATTATTATTTATACTAGAAGGATACTGATCTACCCACTCCCCATAAAATAAGTTTCCTGGTGACTTGCTTTGTGGTAGCCAAGAACCTTTTATATTGTATGGTGAACTGGAATTGAGTATGGATGCAAAAATTTAAAAAATACTCCTGGTTTCTTTCTGTCAATAATGGAGGTAAGAATTGCATTGGAACTCCAGTTTGGGGAAATCAGGCCCTTTGGACCGCCTGACTGCTGTGTGTCCATGATTAGATGGGGTCTCTGTTTCTTTTATTCTTATTTATTCTTTCCTAATCTTAGATGAATGAGTATTGGAGATGGAATAGACCAAGTTATGACTTAGTGAACTTCCAGAGGTTGGAAGAGCTTTCAGATATACAGTAACTGGAATCAATAATAGAATTTGCTAATAACAGAAACAGTTGAATCCAGGAGCCTGGGGAGAGGACTAAGAAGCAGCCCATTAAATCAGCCCAGGTAAACAAAGGAATTGTTTCCATTAACTATGTCAAATGAAGAAATGAACTTCTTAGGGACTCTTCAAAGGGAGAAAAGGACTTTCCAATCCAACAAGCACCCCATTTAGGTTTGCATAAAGAGAATAATTTTATAGAAAACACTTTAAATTTGAATCAAGTAGGAGTATAGAGGGGAAAGTATGCCTTCCAGTTTGTTTGTTTGTTTGTTTTGGGGGGGGGGGTTGTAGTATACTTTGTTTTTTCTATACCTTCTCAAGAAATATCCGCTGGTAAAAGCTACTTGATTTTATTTGGCTTTTTGATATTGGGGGATTAAATTGGTCAGTTGACATAAAGAAAAGCATACCAGATGGGGACTCCTAAATAACAGTACTGAAATACTCACTTCCATCTTTAAGGGTTACCTCTTGAACCTTGAGGTAAATGCCTAATCTCTGGGGACCCAAGCAGTGAACCACAGTTTGGAAAATGAACTGAAAACTTGTGCTACACTAATATTGCTTGTTTGGCAGAGGTTTAAAGCTTTAATAAATCTCTTCTAAGCACTATCACTCTAACTGATGTTCTTGCTCCTGTGATCCCATCATGTTTGAGCTGAGTGTCTTTCAATTCATTTGATCTCTGTCTGGCTCTCAAATCCTCTCTTTCTCTCTCTCTCTCTCTCTCCCCCTCCTTCCCTCCCTCCTTTTCTCCCTCTCCCTCTCTCTTCTCTTCTCTTCTCTTCTCTTCTCTTCTCTTCTCTTCTCTTCTCTTCTCTTCTCTTCTCTTCTCTTCTCTTCTCTTCTCTTCTCTTCTCTTCTCTTCTCTTCTCTTCTCTTCTCTTCTCTTCTCTCTTTCTCTCTCAGATGATATTCACTGGACCCTGGCCCCAGAAATGGGAAGGCTCAACCTTTCTTTAATTCTGGGTATTTTGCTTTTAACTTAATATTCCATGAGCTGATAATTCAGTTTCACATAGCACACACTGACTTCCTCTGGCTTGTTCTCCCACTCTATTTTTTGCTTATCACTGCATTTTCATGTTTTTCTAAAGGGATAAATATTCCCATCATCTCCTGTTCAGTTTATCACACGTTGCTTCATTTTTAAAATCACTTTACAGCTCTGTGCATGCAGAATCACCTGTCTACTTTAGGCATCCCGAATGACTGCACCTTTAACAGAGATCACTATATCATTCTTTCAAGAAGCCACCTAGGTCATATCCTATAGGTATACAATTAACGTATTAAAGAAACTCTCATTTAAGCCTTCTTCAGTTAATTACAGTTCTATTCCCTTTCTCTCTAGGCTGTTCACTACTAAATCTATCAGGACATTTGAAGATTTGTTTTCACAATACTTTCTACTGCTGAAAGTCTTCCTCTTGTTACATTTTTCCCCCTGTGTGGATTGACTTGCAGTATATTGCTGCAGGGGAATTCCTGCATGGAACTATTTGATCAGTAAGACAAGTACATGCTAAGCTATGTGTTTGCTTTCTCAATTTCATTAAAGTCCATGTACACAATCAAGATGGAGTGTCAGGAAAAGATGTCTCAGGATAAATAACATAGCCTCAGCCTCCATTTGCCCTTTATTTCCCCTGTTCTCATTAGCACATACTCCAGCTCTTTTTAAAGTTCTTTCATATGTCCTTTACACCCTCTGTGATGACATTTTAGACTGACATAATAATAATACTAAATATAATGTATTATATGTGTATATATGTATATATACATACATACATAGATGTACACATATACATGTTCATATATATGGGTGTGTGTGTACACACACACACACACACACACACACACACACACACACACACACACATATATATATATATTTAAAATCCCACTGTCTTACTGGTGAACCAGTCATGAGGTGGAACTGCGTTAACCAAGCCCTGAGTAAAAATCACTTTGGAGGGATGTGGGGAAGGGGGCAGTGACTAGAGTCTCTATCTCCTTTCTCCCCTTAAGAATAACCTTATCAACTTTAAGAGGTCAGGAAACCTGACCATTAATGTCCTAGCTATGCCTCTGTAACAGAATTGGCTAACATCAGTACTTCTGTCATTAGTCAAGGACAAATTAGGCACACTGATGAATGATAGGTTTAGGACACTAAAAGGACCCTAGCAAAAAGCCACTTCATACAGGTCTCTAAGTGGATTCCAGGTAAGGGAGAAAAGAATTTCCAGAATTTAGGGACTATGAGTCACACCTTTGACACATGTTCTTAAAGTTTTATTTCACTTTCCCTTAGGCTATGTAGTTGTAGGAGACTCTGCCCTAAGTTTGAGAAGAATGTTTTGTACCAACTATTCTTAGAATGTCACTTTAGTAAATACTTTTTTTTATAAAAGTTAATTCAGTCTCTCTGGCTATTTAGCATCAATTGATGATGGGGAAGCACATCAGTGGGAGTCCATGAGCTATAGTATTAGGAAATCATCCCAAATCCTACAATGTAACCCTTAGAGCCTTAAGGGAAGAACTCTTCTCCTTTTCCTTCCCCTACTCCCTCTCCCTCTCCCTCTCCCACTCCAAAGGAAGGTAGATTTTGATGGCTTAAAGCTGCCTCATTAACTTTGGGTTTACTGGTTTGATTTCTTTCTCAAAGACCAAATCTTTAACTCATTTTACTCTGGAGCTCAAAGACTGGACAACAATAGATCCCTACCAAAGCATCACTTAATGGCTATTTTTCTTTGGCCCCCCTAGTTCAAAGTGAATGCAAATCATAATGGTTCCTCTTTTGACCAGCAACCCAGAGGATCTTCCCCTCCCAGTTTAATTTTTTTTAATTAAAGGGGCCATCCCTTGACTCAATTCTTTTTTTTTTTTATGAACAAACAACAAATATATTTGCTTGTCTGCTGAACTCATAGGAAACCCTTTTCCTTTGACTTAAAAAAATATAGCTGAAGCCACAGAATCATAAAATCACAGAATCTCCAATTCTATATCACTAACCTTGGGCATTTTGAATTGGATGTTCCATAGACCTATCAAACCTAATTTGTCCAAAATGGAACTCATTATCTCCCCTCCCTCACCAAACCCACTCTTTTTTTCAAACTTGCCTATAACTGTCCAGGCCACCAAGCAGTCAGTTAACAATAATTTATTAGTACTTAGTATGTTGTAGGGACTGGGAGTGTCCATTCTAATGAATGGGATGATCTGCATATCTCTGAGCCCCAATGCCTGGATATCTTATGAAACATTTAATTTTAAAACTTCGATTTTCAGATCCATTCCCTTCCTCCCTCGTCACCCACTCCCTATGAGAAGATAAGCAATTCAGTATGTGTTGTACATGTATAGCTATGCAAAACATTACCATAGTAGATATATTGTAAAACACTGCTTATATTTCCTTCCCACCTGTCTCACCTCCCACCTGGTCCATTCCCTACTTTGATCCTGTCCCTCTTTGATAGTGGGCACTTCCAACCTCCCCGCCCCC